>JAAZQE010000886.1:0-11894 GCA_013620735.1 Clavariopsis aquatica
GCTTGTTCCCGTGCGCCCTCTCCCCCCCTCCCCAGCCAGTTCCCCCGCAGCGGGAATCCGAAATTCACGCCCATTGCCAGGATCCGGATGGCCCTGCCGCCTAGGCACAAACTCGGTGCTTGGTGACGGCCTGCAGCCACGATATTAATTACCTGGCAGCACGCGTCCAGAATAACGCGGGAAAGACGCTCCCGAATGCAGCCCGTGCAGCTGAGAGTGCATGCAGTGAGGAGTGGAGAATGCCGCTCATTTCTTGAATCTGACTGACTGCCCTCGGCGCTTACAAGGCGGGTCAACACCTGAACCATCACCTAACGGGAATCAGCGACACTGTAATCGGTGCATTACCCCCTCTTCCCCCTCCTTCCTGACGCTAGTGTGCACCAGACAAAGAGCTTGGTAACGTCTTCCAAGGACGGACCGCCACCCGTTCTGGCCGCCTTCATAGTCCACCCCGTCGACACGTGACATCCATCACGTGTGTCTCCACCCACATACAAATACCTCACCTACGAATGCCATCTCTCCACTCCCGGGGTGTCAGCACCTCCCTCTCAACACCCGCGCTCCCCTGACCACGCCATCAAGCTCTCACCGGCGCTGATCTGCAAATTTCGTAGAGCAAGGGGCCAATGCCGTGCCTTCCATTTCCACTCTGCATTCCGATTGTGCCCGTCCTTGCCCTCTCCTAGATATCCGGCTGCCAGACGTCTTATTATGGCGAGCGGCTTAAACATGGACAAGTGCAACGGTGTATCCAGTATACAGACGAGAAGTCGTGAGATGATCATACATTACATTGTACTCTCTGATACAAACTATGTACGATTATGAGTCCATGTGCACCAACTAGCCTCCAGCAGAAAATGTTGGTTAAAATAACGCCGTCATCACAATCGCTATTGAGAACCAGCCTTTGGGAATACGTATGGGCGCCTACGCCCCTTCCATCCATCCGTGAAATACAAACCACGCAAGCCATGCAGCCCATAAAAGACAGACACTAAAACACCATGCTACGTTTTCATGCCATAGAATGAAGAAAAACAACACACTTCATATGTGAAACAACATGAAGCATCACTTGATACGAACCGACACAGTGTTCAGAGCAACACCCAGCGCTTATCGACTTCCTTAGCGCCCACCCTAGCAGCCACAGTACTGAGCGTGTTGCTGATAGCGTCCTTGGGCAATTTTGGAAACTTCTTCTTTAATGATTCGATCAGGGCAAGCTTGGTGAGGTCGCTACCTTCCACTTCTGCTTTGAATGCAGGGAGGTGTTCGGTGGGGATCTGGCGCTTTGCCGGCTTCGCTGCCTTGGACAACGGCCTGGACGTCTTGTCGCTGGACGGGTTGAGCGTGTTGAGCATGCCGTTGACAGCCTGTTTGTCGACAAGCGGTTGGCGGGGCGGCTTCATCAGACTGTTAATTGTAGCCTCTTTCCTGGGAGCAACCAAAAGTCGCGTGGCAGGAGTCGGATCCGGAGCCCAGTATGCAGTGGAGAAGGGGTCAATAGACTGAGGATGCGGTTCTAATTCATGTTAGCTGAGCCACAAGCTGAGCCGGCGTCAACATACCTAGGAGAAACCCCATCTGGAATTCCTTGAACTCTGTGGAGATCGCTCCAGATCCATCATTCAGGCGCGAAACACCACGTGAATCTTCCCAGCAGAGACCTGTGCTGACCGGCTCTAGGTCCCCGCTGATGTGCCTACGTTTGAGCTGCGGATCCTCCTCGTCGTCGAGGAACCCATCCAAGTCATCCTCTCCTTCCTCATCCAAATCATCGTCTCCCTCGGAATCGAGATCTTCGCCCTCTTCCGGCTCTTCCCATTCTGCTTCCGAGTCGTAATCGTAGTTGGTGTCGTGAAGGGTACGTGAGAATGGATTTCGCGCAAGCTTCAATTCTTCGTACTGGGAGTGTGGTCTTGTGTACGTTCCGTAGTATGGAGGCCGTACATCACGCGAGAAATGGAGATACTTCATCGGTATTTGCTTGAGCATGTCGATGGGGTTTTCATGGCCAGGACCGTCGCTAGTCAAATCAATGGGCTTGTCCGATGAACCGTTCACCAACTCCACGATTTCCACAATTGAGACTGTCTTCAGTCCCCGGGGTCCCCCCCTTCTCGGGATTGAACTTTTCAAGGTCTTTAGGTCGGCCAGCTTCGACTTGGCCTGTGGGTTCGAGATGAGTTGCTCGAGCCGTGAGCTTGCTGTGGCCATTTTGACAGGATCTTCCATAAAACGGTTGTGCGGGGCCAGGATCGCATGAGATGGCAGCGAGAAGGGGAGGAAATATCTCTCGTAATCCTTCTGGTCGACAGATTTCTGTGGTGACGCAGGGGTTGAGTTGGTAGCTGGCAGCAAAACAATCGGTGTTAAAGATATTGGCTTGACGGGGATGTGGTTCTGGTTGGCATCTATTGGCGCAGTCCCACAACTCTCTGTACTAGGCTTCGGTTTGACGAAGAAGGCATTAAGCTTTTGTTGCGACTGTGTCCAGAGTCAGTGATCGTAACGTAGAACCATTGCGTGCATGACGTACCCGCTCCTTCTTGCGTTTCTCTTCCTCTTTGCGTTGCTGCTCGAATTCCTTGGCCCTCTTCTTCTCTTCCTTTTCCTCATTCTTCCTGCGTCGCTCCTCGTCCCTCTGGGCTTTCTGCTCTGCTTTGAGCCTATCTTCCAGTTCCCTTTGCGCCTTCTTTTCGGCCTTGACCTTCTCTTTGGCTTCCTTCTCAAGCCTCTTCCCCTCCTTTTCTTGGAGGGTAACCTTCCTCCTCTTGGCTGGGGGCAAGGTTCCATTGGATGCAGCTCCACCCAGAATCGGAGCCGGAGGATCGCCTGCGACCGAATTGTTGCTGCTCCCGGAGATAGATGCTTGGTATGTGGCGACTTGAATTGGAGAAGGGCTCGCCATGGTAGAGAGAACGGTCAAGGGAGAGGAGGCATTGGAGCGTGGAGCCTTGTCTGGCGTCGTTACTGGAGCATCAACCTCATCCTCGAGAGGCCGTTTCTGAGGTGCCGTGGGTGCGACTTGCAGCGGGCCCTCCATATCGTCGAAGATACAATACTCGAACAGCAGACGTACAATGGCAATGACAATGGCGGGTGGTGATGACGGAAAATTGAAGTTGGGTTGGGGCTGGGTGTGAATGTGGACGAAGGAACGCGACTTTGGAAGGCACGGCGACGCGTGCGAAGCGCGCTAGTGATGGAGGGACTTGGCGAGACTGACGGGCCAGTTTCTCGTTGATTGCCGGGGTTTGGCGCATTACCAGACCATGATTTCCTATTTTGGAATGGCATGGAGCACTGGCCATACCCGCCTCGTTCCCCACCACCACTGCATCTTTGTTCTTCCACCGCACCATTCAGTCACTTCCAAGTGACATCCCTTTGGGAGAAGTTGCTTTCACCAGACCGGAGACGAGCCCGATCTGCAGCAAATTGGGATATTGATCACGCTCTGTTCTTTCCCTCACTAACCGTCCCTTCACTAAATCACAGCAACGCCTAGATTTCCCAGCTTTGGCTGGAAATACCGCCAAGATGGACCCTGAAAGCCCTGAAGAGATGCTGATCGGGCTGCTTTCATCCCAAGACACCATGGAAGATTCCTGGGATTATGACTCCCAAGACGAGGAAATGCTCGACGCTGCTTTCGATTCCCAACTGATCTCGTGGGATCCTGTCGGCAATTCTGCACTAACCCCAACTCCAGCCTATCAGAACTCAGGCGAGCCTCTTATAGATGGAAGTAGAGAGGCAGGAGATGATGTTTCCGGTGATTTCCAGCGCGAAACCGTTTCGGGCGTGACCATGGACAGGTAGTTTGTCATGTTTCCATCCATTTTGAATGATTATCCAACGACAATCTAGGGAATGGGTCATAGCACGTGTCGAGGAGGTATTTGAAGGGATCTTAGACGGAATTTTAGAGGACAGCGAGCAGCTCGTCATTACGCTAAGAACAAGATCAGGCATCACCCGGCACAGGCCTTATCAGAAAGCTGCAGGACCTCCACCACCCACAAAAACTAGAGAGGTTACATTTCCGGGAAGCAATGCTAAAGAGGCGTGGCGATTCAGTTGAGTGGATTAACATATGCCACTATCATTCGCTGACTATGAGAAAGCCGTGCTTGTACGCATCTTGGAGCTTATTCATGGCTGTCTAGTGTGCGACAAAATTATGACCAAACGGTGGGCAGCGTGGCTTGGCCCAATTTCCTTCAAGACATCTAACAGGAATATAGAGACATATACTATCGACACCCTGATCTTTTCGTGAAGCAGTCTGTCGTGGATCGCTATGTGGATGATCTCGCATGTACATTTGGCGTTTCTAGATCTTCATTGAATGTTGTACGTTGCACAATGTTATAGGCTTGCTGCCTGTGGCTGACTAAAAAGACTGCTGCTACGAAAGGATTAGTTGCAGGAAACTTTAAGATTGTGCGGACCGATGGTACACATGTCAACGGATTGAACGAAGTGGAGGTTTGCATGCATGGATATATATTGAACACCACCGTCTGATACTAATTATTGGCCAGGGCATGTTGGTCCCAAATATTCGCTTGAACGACACTCTGGACCTTTCGGCCCTTCGCTGGGTACTTGTAATCGAGAAAGAGGTATGCTCTGATACCGAATGCGGAAGGCTAGACTGATGGTTTAAACAGGCTACATTCCGCTCATTGCTTTCGTCGCCCCAATGGGATAGTTTGCGTGCCCGGGGTCTCGCACTAACGGTAGGCCTGAAAAGGATATGGGTATCCCGTCTTTCCTCACTCACGTTATTCTAGGCCAAGGGGTATCCAGACCTAGCATCTAGGAAATTTCTGCGCCATCTCGCGGATAAAGCTCCTCACCTCCCCATGTTTGCCCTTGTTGATTTCGACCCAGATGGAATTGCAATCATGTCGACGTACAAGCATGGGTCTTGTCGCCTCGCTCATGAGGAGGTTACACGAAACCACAAACCTGCCTTGATATTGCCTCGCCTTCGCTGGCTCGGTGTTCAGAGCCACCAGGTGTGCCGAACTCCGGCTACCAAGAATGACACAGACACGGAGAACGACAGGTTTTCTGAGGCCCAAGGTCTCATGAGGTTGACTTCGCGAGACCGGATGAAAGCACGCAACATGCTCGAGTGGGACTTGTGTGCTGAAAACGGACCTGAGCCGACATGGAGGCGAGAGATCCAGACCATGTTGATGTTGAATATCAAGGCGGAGATGCAGGTCCTCGACGAGTTGCCTGGTGGCCTGGCATCGTGGATGGGCACGGAGCTCGAGGCAAAGCAAGGGTGGGGAGTGGACGTTTGGGGTTCCGCATCCCAAATTGGGAGCACCAGCTCAGATGATGAGATGCTTTTGTGATCAGCCGGCCTGGGGACGTACTGTAGCTCCAGCTCTTCCTTGCTCGCATCTCCTGTGGGTTAACATGTTCTCCAAGTCTGCGCCAACACGTGGACGCTCTCAATGGTGCAGCCCACACCGCGACTCTAGCTCGCTATACAGGCGCATGCATGTCTCTGCGGAGATCCTGATCACGGCACCCTCGCAAGCAGATGATGCCACCAAGCACTCGAGGGGCGCCCAAAGGCTGCAAAACCGCAGCGATAGAAAACGAACGCGTCCTGATGATGGCAGAGGGACGACTTGACTGCACCATGTCAAGCCTGCTGGTCGCTGGCCGCTGACTGTGCGACAATTCTCCGATGCTGCCACCCAGGTCTGTGGTAGGACGGAGCATCCCGCCAAGCACGATGTGCGCTCAGCCAGCGCATCCCCCTCGATCACGGCATCCCACGTCCACAAGACCTGACCACAGTGCATACTGTAGCGGCCATGCATTAACCTGCAGCTCCAATAAAGCAATTCCCACAATGCTCGACTCTGTGGCAGATTCCCATTCAGCTAGCAGGCCGCTTGAAACACCACAGCTCGACGGCCGAGGCAGCGTGCAAATCTCTGCCCCTCCTCCACTCCTCCACCACCATGGCTCTGGCATTGCGGACTCGACGCCTGCTGCCACGCTGCCCCCGACACTGACGCCTGCGACGACCACCCGGCAGTCTATCGCCCTGGGCGTGCTCTCGACCCTCTGGGGAACCAGCAACACCCCCACTGTGAGCACCATCAACCCTCACGGCGACCCCATCCCGGCCATCATCACCCACGCGCCCTCGCCCGATGCACAAGATCCTCCATCTGACCTGACTGCAAGCACAAGCTCAGTGCCCAGCACCACTACGACCTTGACGAACACGCTCCCGACACAGTCTGCGGCCGTCCTGCGCGCCCTCAATGCTCCCGCCTTCCAGTCCCACGCCTCGTCGAACTCGAAAAGCAAATCGGCAAAGTCGACATCGAGTCGGACAACACTATCAAGCCAGCCAGTCGTCGTACGCACGTACTCGGGCTCGCGCCACAACTCGCGGCCGTCTTCTGGTCTGAACACGCCCCGCCTGTTCTCTGGTATGAACGGTCATATGTCTCAAAGCCCGTCAGCTCTGTCGGCAGGCCTGGCAGGCAGGAGCGAGAGATTGCCCGCAGTTGAAGACTTTTCATTCTCCGCCATCCTCCGCGCTGTGGACCCCGAGATCAGGGACGCCATCGATGCCATTGCAGAAATTTGTGCGAGGAGCAGGCTGAGCCTCGCAGACGAATATGACGCACACCTCCCCCCGCAAGGAGAAATCACCGATTCATGGGCGGCGGGCATGGGATCCTTGATCGGACGAGGTCGCACGTCGAAAGTTGGCCCGGGATGGACTGCTGCGGATAATACGCTAACGGCTGTGCCCGAAGCCAGCAGCTCTAGCGAGAGATTGGCGGGTGAAGGCAGAGGCAGCGCGACTGCGAGTTCGAAGAAGAGGAGCCGATCTGCGTATGGAAGCCTGAAAAGTGTCATTAGTGGAGGAAGTGGGAAGGGTAAGACTGTCGACACTCGCACGCTCCAAACTACGGTGCAGAGACCCCAAGGACCGGCCTGGGCTGTCAACCATCCTGCCATCACACTTATCGCCTCCCCACAAGCTTCAAAGCATCTCTCCCTCGACATTTCATCAACAATCAAAGACATCCCCGAGCCTGTTGAGGGCGAAGCAGAGCTTGCATCTACAACAACTCACCAACCTCTTCACCGCCGGCACACTTCAGCAACCAGCATCCCCCATCCGCGCGCACGCTCAAGCACTCTTTCATCCCTGGCGTCCTGGCTGCCTTGGCCTCGTGCATCGGACCTGGACGCAAGCTCAGCCCAGGACTTGACAAAGGCTGAATCTCGATTGCGAGAAATGCTCATACTGTCACAAACTTCATCCCTTGCCAAGGGGAAGGCTCGTTTGCGTGTAGCCTAAGACGGCCCCCTGGCATTTCTATCTTCGGCTTAATTTTCATATATCTATCTTTTTAAAGCTTGGAGATACCCTGGGGTAGTGTCTAGGAGTCTATGCGAGTGGGGGCTTTAAACAAAAGTCTAAGAAAGCGTTTATTTTGATGGTAACTGGAACCATGGATTGGCCAGACGATATCACGACTTATGAATAATGGTTACGGCAGCATTTGATACATAGCTAGTTTGCTCGAGCGACCTGTCATATTGAGTATGTTCACAGGGGAATTAGAGTGAATTCAAAATTCAACAGATTGTCCCAGTGCACCTGTGCACATGTGCTTTCGCCATGAAATACGTCAAGTACCCTAATAATTTCTCTCATGGCCATCTTCCATACCCAATAAAGCATACTCTTTTCCATTCACGCTTTGTCAACAATGCCATACAGAAAATTGAAATTATGGGTGATAAACTAATCCTGCAGAATCACTAGACTAACTTGACAACCACAGGCCACTGAATAGCTGAATATAACAGGTGAAAGCAATTCCGGACTAGAGATAACACAATCAACTAAGCACTAGCAAGTCCCACTATCCACCTATCCTATATACATGACATTAGAAAAGAGGAGGAGGGCGGAGAGAAGGTGGTGGTCTCGTGAGAGGCACGAAAGCAGTTGTTCCATATCTACCAAAGTCGAATTTACTTGCAGTAAAGTCCAACACTAAATGAATTGGTGGTATTTATCCAATGGTAGGTGGCCTTTATGGGTAAGCAATCACCACAGATTCGAGCGTCGATGCTAGTCTCTACTTGGGCTCGTGCATGCCGTGTTTCTCCTCTTCGGCCTTTCTTGCTAATCCCTCTTGTAGCTTGGATACATATGGTCCGAAGTGGCGGGTGCATGTCAAGGGTAGGGCTTGTAGTCGTAAGTGGGGATAGGGTTTGCGAGGAGGTTGATGGCGGATCTGTGGGGTAGGCCTTTTGTAGAGTAATGATCCATGGTCTTTTGTAGTTTGCTGTAGTGGACATGGTGGGCATGCTGGTAGCGGTGACTACACGCGATGTTTGAATTTAGCTCTCAGTGGTCGTGTGGGTGGCTTGAAGATAAAAAAAAAGACGATATTTTGCTGAAAAAGTTCTTGTCGTTTTAATATACGCCCATGTTTATGCGGGAAAATTTCATATAGATTTTGTTCTCGTGGACCACTATTTGTGGTTGACAGGTGTAGCGCTTGCTAGTAGGAAAAGTTTATATTAGGATTGGGAATTGTGGATTGGATAGTACTGTTAGGGCATTAGAGGATAGCAACTACAAACAGGTCTTAGGGTATTTTGACCTATTTCTCTGTGTTACTTGTCATTTGCATTCCCTCCCCCCCCCCTTGAAGGAGAGTGGAATGAATATGGAGAATGGAGACAGGCTAGGAGTACCATCACAAGTGGACATTCAAGTTTGGAATCGCGTTTTGAAGTTGTACACTCAAGTAAATACTATACCTTAATAGATGTAACGTGTTTCTTTTACATCGTTTTCTTCAGAGCATCGGACGTTTTTTGACTTTTGACTCGTAGCTAGAATCGTTTGCTGTGTGAGGAATCCAAGTTGAGGTTCCGCGCCTGATTGCGAGCCGTACATGTAATAGAGATTAAACACCATCAAGGTTAATGCAATAGTGCAAAACCTATTTCTTATTCGTTGTCCTGATCACAAAAAGGAGCCTTAAGCCGACCATGGAAACAAGAAGGAGTAAAAGTAGTATACGCAATAAGCTAATACCTAGGTACAAGTCACATACATTCCTACCCTTCTTCATCTCGTACTCACATACCATGTAGCGCAAACCTCTGGACCAGGCAATTGCTAGGAAGCTTTACTGGTCCTGCATCCTCTATCTTCCATACATCTGCCCCTATCCAACTGGCCTATCTCACACTCGTCCAACGCCTGCCCCACTACACAGCGACCCATATGCATATAGCTATAATCCACCTCTTTTCAGACAGAAGGTAGAAAGCAGCAGAAGAAAAAATACGGAGGGGAAGATGACCTATGCTGCACACCAATGCAACCAAAACCCCACTATCAAGAACAGAACTCCTAAAACATGATGGATGTATGACGCGGGGAAGAATGGAGGTCGTATCTCGCCATTAAAATGCAAGCTCAGCAAACAGTATTAGCCCATGTGAAACCCCGATGGATGCCCGCCGGACGCCATGAGTACAGAGAAAGTGTCTCGTCGTTCGAGCTCTGCTATCGACCGTAACCGTTTGTGCTGCTCGGGTACGTGGGCGGGGCCGGTTTCCAGATTCGCACCTTTGCATCGTCACCTGCACTTGCGAATACCCTTGGGTCTTTTGGATGCCAGGCAACGGAGTTGACACAGCCATCGGGATGAGCATCAAGGGCTTCGACCAGAAGTCCATTCATCCGCCAAATATAAACTCGGGAATCTAAAGTGATGGTCAGTGTCTTAGTCAACATTGATAAACGAGATGGCAAAATACCTTCACTGCCGCTCACAACAAAATTTTCGCTGGCGCCACCAAACGAACTTCGTATAATGAACTCTACTTGTTTGTGACCGTCATACACCTGGACTACCGCCCCTGTGTTGATATCCATGTATTGAATCCTATTCTTGTTCATGCTGATCAACATATATTGCGAATCCTTGCTGATCGAAACCGATGTGCATTTGACGTCGTCCAAGTAGAACTCCCCAACCTTCTCGTAGGATGCAAAATCATAAACTATTATTCGGGTATCGAGGAGCTCGACTAGGCGCTGACCGTCCGGAGAAATGGCCAAATCATTGACACGAATTTGTTCCTTTTGTCCGTGGAAATTGTGAACCATCTTGCCTTCGAGGTCCCACACAGCACAGGCAAAGCTGCTATCCTGGGAGCCGATGACTACTGTTTTGCCGTTCGGCGACCATACTGCTGTCGTGCATGGATAAGTAAATTCGCTGATGCATCGAATAGATCTACCCGTCTATTTCACGTCAGACAATATCGAAAGACATGAACTGAATGACTTACCTTCACATTCCATATACGAGCAGAACAGTCCTGGTGTGCGGAACACGTTACAATCATAGTGTCATCTGGACTCCACGCCACATGAGTTACGCCAGCTTCATGGTCGGTGAGCTGGTATATGACTTTGTAGGTCGTTGTGTCGTAGATAACAATTGTTTTGTCTTTACTTGTCGAAGCTAGCATAGTGCCATCATTGGAGTATTTAAGGTACCATACTTCATCCTTGTGATGCGGAAGTTCCAGGACAGGCTTCGTAGGGAACGCATCTCGTTCGCAGTGGTGATCGACATAGAGTGAAGGTGATGACGATGTGTTGTGGTACATGCAATCTTTGATCCAGCCTTGCTTGACATCATCTAAAAGCACTGCTAGCCGATGTTCTGGAATCATCACGCTGGGGGAAATTGATCCTGTATAGGGATTAGGAACTTGAAACATGCAAAGTGTGATGTAGGACGTACTTGAAAGTTCCGACAGTAGAATTGATCTTGATTCGCCCTTGGCACCGTCCCACTGGGCTTGTATCTTCAGGTCTTCTGCAGACTGACACATGATATAACTGATAAAATTTAGTCTCATATTTCGGTAGAAATGATGCAAATTGGGTACTGACCTTGAGAGTTCATGTAACCGGCTGACGTCTTGGTGAAGCGGGGTCAATTCCTGCCGCAGCACCATAAGAGCTTTCCCAAGATCTCTTCGTTCAAGCAGCTCTAGGTACTTTTGCTGTTTCATAGAGAAGAGCATTTCATCCCGATTTGCGCCCTCGGCCAGGGTCAGCCCACCGGAATGTCGCGTATTGACGGTTGATCTCGCAGTCTTTGTCCATGTTTTGCCATAGCCCCCAGGCCCTTCCAGGTTAATGCCACCTCCATGATCGTATGATGTTTTGCCAAATAATAGTACCTCCGCTTCCGCCCAGTCGCCATTCAACACGGAGGAGCGAAATGATGCTACTGTTGGGCCTTCCAGTTGAAAGTTGCTTTCCTTGCATAGCTCTCCTGCTGCTTTGTGATATCCTAGATCCGTCAAACTCTGTATTAATATGCGTGTAACCTCCTCCCTATCGTGTCCAAAGAAAGTTTTTGACAGTGATCTTCCGTTGGAGCTTCCATTGGTATACGAGCCGTTACTCTCCGATTTGAGGTGTGAGTCTCCATTGGCCACTTTGGCCAAGGACGATCTGGGTCCAGGGGACCGGGTGGAGCCATTCGTGTAGGTTTGAGAGGGTGACTGGGACCGTTTTGAAGTGTCGCTGTCAAGGCGCATTGTCCCGTCTGCTTTGCGCCTTCGCTTCGCCTTGTAACGGGAGGGCCGGCCTCGGGTGGTGGGTGATTCGGGGCTCTCTGAAAGCTCTTCGCTCTCAGAAAGGCTGTGTCTGCGTTTCCTTGTGGTTGGCAGTGTCGGTGAAGCCGTGGGAGTGTCGGCAAGTTGTTGGGCGGTACCTGCGGGGAGCTGCTGGGTCGTGGTCTGGGCTGAGAATTCTAGGG
>JAAZQE010000887.1:0-11892 GCA_013620735.1 Clavariopsis aquatica
TTTGTCAACAATCTGCTGTCCTTGGGCAACCTTGGATCCTGGCATGATTCATCTATCTTACCGACTCTTGACAGTCCATTCTCATCATCATTGTCATTATCATCACCTCGACCACCACCACGTCACAACATATCACATCTCCATAGCAACGACATCAACTCATAAAAATAAATAAAAATAAAGATACTTTTTCCTCGCCGCAGGGCTAGGAGTCTTAGTGTCTAATAACGGTTCCTTGCTTGCTTGCTTGCTTACTTAACTGTGAAGAACCTTTTTGAGAATTCCAGTCAAAATTTCTCGGGTCTAAAACATTCACACAAGCCCGACTAACAGATAAAGCCGGGTTTAGGTAAGGCCAGATTTGATGCACTGAATCACTGTTTGAGTTTCTGTAATCTCTATATCTCTCTCTTTCTTTGTGTGTGTGTGTTGATGTATATCTGTAGATTGTTTCACAGTCTGTTGATCAGAATAAATTCCCTCATTGCTGGGCTTATCAACCTGAGACTAAAAATATTTTCATTTTCGGGGAAGCTATCTTTTGTTCACAACTTTAATTTCCCCGCATCTCCTGACATCTCAGTACACAAAATACGCCTGTGTCAATGGCAAGGTCTCTGCCGGTTCCGCTGTACACCACATTCCATCCGCCTCAACCCGATATGTCTCAGGATCAACCTTCATCTTGGGTCTCACATCATTGAACTTCATATCCCTCTTTCCGATATTTCTGCAGTTCTTTACGGGCTCGACTCTCTTCTTTAATCCATAAGAGTTCATGAGACCCGAGGAAATGGACGCCTTGGATAC
This sequence comes from Clavariopsis aquatica, assembly GCA_013620735.1. NCBI lineage: Eukaryota > Fungi > Ascomycota > Dothideomycetes > Pleosporales > Clavariopsis > Clavariopsis aquatica. The sequence goes on from JAAZQE010000887.1 coordinate 811, forward strand.
GAATGTGATACTGCTCTGGGGCACAAGGGGCGCGAACATGGGACGCATGATAATGGGCTCAACCGTAGGGATGGAGGCATTAGGGTCACCCTAAATAATCAGTATGATGCATCTGTACTATACCAGGATCAAGGAAGCTTACCATTTGTGCATAGGAGCAGAAACCACTCTTAATTACCAATTTAGGTTTCACACCAAAGTTTGCCGGATTCCAAAGTACCAAATCGGCCAGCTTGCCAACCTCAATACTTCCAATAAGGTGGCTCATGCCTTGGGCAATAGCCGGGTTCACGGTGTACTTGCTGATGTATCTCTTGACCCGGAAGTTGTCGGCGTCTGTGCCTTCGTCTTCCTTCAGTGTTCCCCGTTGAACTTTGTTCTTGTGAGCAGTATTCCAAGTTCGGAGGATGACTTCACCGCAGCGGCCCATGGCTTGCGAGTCAGACGACATCATCGAGATGGCGCCCAGATCGTGGAGGACATCTTCTGCGGCAATGGTTTCAGCACGAATGCGGGACTCGGCAAAAGCGACATCCTCGGGGATATTGCGAGACAAGTGGTGGCAAACCATCAGCATGTCTAGGTGTTCATCGAGCGTGTTCCGGGTGTACGGTCTAGTTGGATTAGTTGAAGAAGGAATTACATTGTCATGCTCCACAACGCTGATGATGTCCGGCGCGTGACCTCCTCCAGCTCCTTCCGTATGATAGGTATGGATGGTCCTGTTTTTGAAGGCAGCGATTGTCTGCTCGACAAAACCCGATTCGTTGAGTGTATCAGTGTGGATGAGAGTTTGAATGTCATATTCGTCACAGACGGTAAGGCAGGCATCAATGGCTGCTGGTGTGGTTCCCCAATCTTCATGTAGTTTGAGTCCGCAGACACCGGCCTCGGCCTGTTGCTGAAGGGGGCGTATCTCTGAATCGTTACCTTTTCCGGTGATGCCGTAATTCAAAGGAAGTGCATCGCAAGCTTGCAGCATCTGCCGAATGTGTGTTTTTCCGGGAGTACAAGTAGTAGCGTTTGTGCCAGTACTTTTTATCAATTAGTATACACTTCACTTCCATGGTATGTGTGTGTGTAGAAGTAACAAACCTTGGTCCTGTCCCACCGCCTAGCATTGTAGTAATACCAGAGGCAATTGCCTCATAAGCCTGCTGAGGACAAATGAAGTGAATGTGCGTATCGAAGCCACCTGCTGTAATGATGCTCTTCTCGCCAGCGATCACATCAGTACAAGACCCAACAACAAGATTCGGGTCGACGCCATCCATGACGTCTGGGTTGCCTGCTTTACCAATGCCAACAATGATGCCGTCTTTGATACCGATATCGGCCTTGTAGATACCCGTCCAGTCCACAATCAGAGCGTTGGTGATGACCGTATCCAAGGATTCTGTATCTGATCTTCCACCCGCTTGGCCCATGCCTTCTCTTAGTGTTTTGCCACCCCCAAATGAACATTCGTCGCCATATTTGGTCAAATCCTTCTCAACCTTGATCCATAGATCTGTGGCACCCAGCCTCACTAAGTCGCCGGTCGTTGGACCAAACATGCTGATATAGGATTGGCGCTCCATGGTGCACATGTCGATGTGGGCGGCATCGCCAATTGGTTCCGGCTCGTGCAAGAATCCTCCTGCCTTCAACCGTTCCACTATTCCGGCTGCAATCGACACATCTTCAATAAATCCCGAAGCTATTTTGTTTCCGCCCTGGATGACCTGGTTGCCAGCTATTTGCACTAATGTTACCGTCTTCGTATCTCCAGGCTCAAAACGCACAGAAGTTCCTGCGGGGATGTCTAAGCGGTATCCATGGGCCCGTATGCGGTCGAATTGTAGCTGCGGGTTCGTTTCGATGAAGTGGTAGTGCGAGCCAACCTACAAGGGATAATGGGTCAGGGTTGTAGCACGGGGTCGGCAAGAGCTCTAGCATACCTGGATCGGCCTATCCCCGGTGCTCTTGACCTTGAGCCGGATCCGCTTGCGTCCCTCGTTCAACGTGATGACACCGGCCTCTCCTTTGACAGCTACTACTGCGCCAGGCTGGCTGGTGTGCTCGTATACGCTTGCTTGTGGGAGGGGGAACTGGTCGTTGGATGGGATGGGAAGAAAGGAGCCATAGAGGGCCTTCTCTAGGTCACCGTCGTCGGTGCTGATGGGGTTGTGGACCGTGACGAGGTATGTGCCTGTCGGGAAGGTGCCCTCGACCATCAATTCAGACAGGGAAGCGACGACGGAGGGCAGGACATGGCGCCGGCCGAGCATGGTCTTGCCAATGGCCATGAGGTCGGCGACCATGTGGTTGCCATCGCGGATGAGCTGTGTGGCATCAGCATGCCGTTGTGCAGGGCACGGGGAGGAGAGAGACGCGTACCTCCTGGAGGTTGTTTGCGATCAAGGCCTAGAATGGTCAACGACGAAAGCCCGCGGCGACTCAGCACTCACGGTAGCTTCGGCATGGTTCAGCTTCACTCCGCGTGCGAGGCGGCGCTGGGCAAGGAGGCCGACCTGTGAGATGACGAGCTTGTCTAGCTATCGCAGAGCGCATCAGTGGGGCGGGGGGTGGTTAGGGTTAGGGTTAGGGTTACGAGACCGACCTCTTTGGGGCAAAGCAACATCCTGAAGCGCCGGGTTTGGTAGCAATTGGGAGGCGTGCCGTTCTCGCCAGGTTGAAGACGGGACAGAGGGCCAGCCCGCGCCTGATTTCAAGCTTCGCAGGCCGCGGGGGTGGGCATGCGGATGCGGGGCGGCAGGGCGGGGTGGCAGGATAAGGGCAGCGATACGGGCGGCGATAAGCCATCCCCGAAACAGCACAAGCGCGGCCGACGTGCCGATGTGGTCCCACCACTCACAGTCGCCCCAGCGCCGCTACACTACACAACGACCACACGCCCTGGTGGCATGACCTCGTCGACGCAGTGCGTTGGGCAGACCAAGGCGCGACATACAGTACTTGTACCGTACCGGTAGCACGCACCTGCACTCACGCGTTGCGGTCCGCTGCCTCAGGTCCAGAGGCCATGCGAGAGGTCTTGGTAAGCCTCATTGGGCTGTGGCCTGCTCTCGCCCTGTTGCTCTCCCGCTTCTCTCGCCCGTCAACCCATCATGGCCCATCTCCTTCTCCATCAGTCGCCTGCCCACGCGTGCTCATAGTATCCGTCCCCGTGCTCTGACCATATCGCGGCGAGCACGCTATATCTTTGTGTGCGCAGCACACCACACCAATACGGTAATCCCCCACAGCTCCGATGTCTGCGTGGCTCCATCGTTTCCGAGGCCCCCCCAGTGGAGCGACCCCGGCCAGTCCAACCCAACCGCAGCCTCAAATGCAGAGGACGCGCTCGTCCTCTACGAAGCCTTCGTCTCCCGATCCCAATATCCCGGAGCGGCGACTCCAGCTTCACCAGAAAGGCCTTTATGAACGCATGCTTCCGGGAAATGCCTACGTCTCTGCCCACGTCAATCGGTTACAGCACGGCTTCTACGAAAGCAACGCCCTCCACGAGCAGGCCTCGGACCAGGTATACTTTGTCTCGGTCCATTTCGTTTTCCACCCTCACGACCCCCGAGCGCATCGCTTCAAGCGGGCCAATATCCGCGTGTCTGTCCACGGCCACCATCATCCGACCGGGGACTCGAAAAGAAATTGGCACAAGCCGCCCAGGCGCAGCCCGCGAATCTTGCAGCATGCCCCGGAGCTCATGTACGGCGCTGTGTCCCCCGAGAACCTGCAGTGGAACTTTAGCCTGTCGAGCTCTTTGGGAGTTGCGCAAGCGCCGCTGTCGGCGACGGTGAATCCGAGCGGCGGCCTGACGGGAAACTACAAGATTTATGATATGATGTCTGTCCAGGGGTCGCTTCGAAGGCTGCAGAGCCCCCTGGGCTCAGAGTACGACGTGGAGGATGGAATGGCTGTATGGACTCTTGAGGAAAACCTTCTCCAACGGTCCGGACTTCCGCGCGAGTTTGACTTTGTAATGCTTGTCCAGAGACCGGAGAGCGTCAAGAATGTGTACCTGACGGTGGACGTGGATGCTGTTGTGTCTGGTTGGCTGGGCGAGTATCCTCAGTGGTACACGAATCTGTCCAAGTATCTGCCCACGTTGGACGCCTCGATAGACTTCAACCACGACATTGGCCAACGCTTTCTCCCCGTTCACCCGGTGAGGGGCTTCAATTTTGCGCATTTGGAGCATGCGCTTGATGAATACGTTACGATGCCGGGCACCGTGTATCCCACAAACGTAAGTAGCGGGCCGTCTTGCACGTGAGATGGAAGAATCGTATGCTGAGTTGCCTAGGACACAAAGTCAGACCAGCCCACGCCCAAGAGAGTAAAGACGTTTGACGTGAACGCCCCCAACCAGAGAGCCATACAGGTGGGTCCGCTGTCGCCACGCGCGCCTGTCACTCCGACGCGAGGTCAGCAAAACCCGGGGCCGAGTCACGTGCCAAACCGGCCTAGCTGGGTGCCAGACACGCTAAACGTCCGTGTACTGCTCGAGCATGGCAGCCCTCGCTCCCTATCATCTCACCCAAATTCTGGATCCCCAGCCAGCCATGATGCTGTGCGCCACCAGTCCATCCGCAGAAGACGATCACGCACGGAGCTCAAGAAATACAGCGCCCAGCAAGCCCTGCACGAAATTGCACGCGACACTCTGAACGGGGCTTGATTGCTGGCCCTTGTCTGGGTGTATCGTATAGTGCGGGACCGGCATATGTATGGAAGTTCTGATGCTTGGAGAAGGCCAGTGGACCTGGCCACATGTGCGCCGGCCCCCTTGTCGTGAGGATATGCAGGTACAGTACCGGTACTTGTACAGACAATCCGTTCTGCACGCCTGCTGCGGGAGGAATACCGGTACCGGTACTTGTACCGACCGCTGGTAAAGACAAGCAAACCGAGTTGAAGGCCGCAGCCGCAGCCACAGCCACAGCCATGCGGCAAGCGGCAAGCGGCACGCGGTACACGGTACGCGGCACGCCCATGCGTTTGTACTGCAAGTCAGCTCGAGGCTGCTCCCGCTAGCCCAGTGCGCCGGTACAACATGGACGGCCCATGGCAGAGGCATGGCCTGGCCTGGTCTGGCCTGGCCGACTGACGGTCAGCCTCACGCGTCCGGCGAACTGGTGTGGGCGGGCCCTTGGCGCCCCTCTGTGCGATTACAAGTACTAGTACCGGTATTCTGCTGCCGGGCCTGGCCGAAGAGCCGCAATGCTGGGCGGGGATGATGCAGGCTCGAAGGGGAGTGACAGCAGCTGAAGTCAGACGGGGGCGCAATGCACGGCAGCATGCAGGGCGTCGGGAGTGGCGGATTGGCAGATTGGCCGTGCAAACGAGATGATGGGCATGAGGGCTGGTGGCCACGAGCGTGCGGGCAGCATCAGCTTGTGCTTTGCCCCCCTCGCGCAACAAGCCCGCTGCGCGACCCGATTGGCTGCGACGCGACGCGCTAGCAGGGGCTGCTCTCACGACCTCAACCACCCACGATGCTGCATCGCTGTTGCTGCTCGTTCGTGGGCCACCAGACGGCGACGGCAGCGACCACGACGACGGCGGACGCGGTGCAATGAGTGGGCTGCTGAGATGAGGGCGCGGGCTTGCACTTGTTTCCTGCTGGTCGTGGTGGTCGTGGTGGTGCGCGCCCGGGGGGGAGGGGGTTTTTGGTACTTTCTTTGTGCTCGTCCTGCTCCTCTGCCTCTCCTCCTGGCTCTGCTGGCTCTGCTGGCTCCGCACACTCTGCGTCCTCTCCTCCAACCTGCAGCCGTCGTGCTCCTCTTTTCCTTGCTTCCTTGCTTCCTTGTTTCCTTGCTTCCTTGCGTCCTTCCTCTCGCCGTCGCTGCGCTGCCGCTGCCGCCGCCGCCGCCGCCTCCACGCCACTTCTTCCGTTGCGGAGACGAGGGCTGCTCGCGCCATTCTCTTTTTTACCATCGCCTTAATCTTAATCTCCTCCATGCCCCTCGCTCTCGCGCTCGCGTCTTCTTGTTGAGCCCGCACTCTCAACGTCCTGCCTGCCGACTTATCACAGCCCTCGGCCACCGCCCGCTCGCACGCCTGCTCAACGTCACTGCCCGCTCCCGCATCCCCGTGGCCTGGAATCACTGCCCAAGACCACGCAACACGGGTCCCGTAGCCAGTGCTCTCGGCCGCCCGCTGTCGCTTGGTAGAGGTACGTGGAACGGCGCATGCAAATCCATGGCCGAAACCGCAATGCTAATCGCACATTGCCAGGCATTCGCTTCGTCCCTGCCACCTTCCCTCCCCACCCCCCTCCTCAATGGCCTGCATGGCGACATGTGTATGTTAGACTCGACCCGGGCCGGAGCAACCGCGAAGAGGTCCTTGGCACGATAGACGTAGACATCTGAGATACAAGTTTGGATCCCAGAAGAACGAGGCCGCCTGTGGCGACTATCACCAGCCTGGGGCGGCGGTGACAGCAAAGGCCGGACCGGCCCACGTCTCCAGACATGGCTGCCTCCACTCCAGGCTCACATTCACCGCGACCCTCGCAAAACTTGCTCCGGCGCACGTATGCATTAGACCCTGCCACACCCGTCCACTGCCCACACCACTCAATCCACAGCTCGACTTCCTCCCGCACTTCCATCCACACGCTTTCCATCCACGAGTACCGCAAACTGCAAAACACACCCACGTTGCCGTCCGGTACACCGCCGGCCAGGACTCTCCGGCGGAAGCCCGCCGCCTCCGCTCTCAACGAGGTGGAGCGTGGCCCTTCGCCTTCTCGCACTCCGCCAGCAGTGTCTTGTGCTCCCCCTCCCCTTCACATTTCGCGGTCGGCCCACCAGCCGACCGCCCACCAGCCACTCCCTCTGTCGCCTCCCCACTCCGTCCAGCACAACACACCATCCGACCGCCCGAACCCTTCTCACTCCGCTGCACCGCGCCATACAGGCGGCACGGACCTGCAGGATCAACCCCCGGGGAACGCGGAACACAGTCTCTCTTTCAGGTCAGATTCTACGAGCAGAGCAACCAACTTCAAGTCCACCAAACGCCTCCCCAAGCCGAATTTCACCACAGGCCCTGCGCAGATTCCCCGCCAGCCCCCTCCCCCTCTTACAATCGTGACTTCGGCGCGTTCACGACTGTCGCCGCTTCGGACGACGCAGTCTTCGGTCTCGGAAACGCACATTTTGAGTGACGTGCAAACAACACCTTCGGCTCTTTCACTTTCATGCTTCCCGCGGCCACCCCACACAGTCGGTCCTTTGCTTTCTCCTCCCATCGACGAAAATGCCCCTGCTCCTCCTCCTCCTTCTTCTTTTCCGCCTCCTCCGCTGCCGCCACGCTTGAACACCAACTACACTACAACCGGCCCCGCAACCCCGCCAGCAACTCCTGCAATTATACACTACCGCGGCACGTCGTTCGACCTCGTCAACCCACACGATTCCCTCCTGGACCACGATATTATCACGCCGTCACGCGATCTTGATTCAACCGAGTATCTGTTGCTACAGGGAACTGATGATTCGGCCATGGTGTGTTTAGTCTCTGCCGTTCAAGATACACTGTTCTAACATGTACCAGTTGACACCAAAGCGGTCTGGATATGGAGACTCAACGTCTGCATACCCCTCAATCGCGAGGCGTGCCGAGAATGAACCAAACACACCGAATCTCCACCTTCCTCTGCCACCAGTGCCTGCTGCAATGAGCCCGTGTTCCTCTGCATATTCGTCGCCCACATTCAGCGTTGATTCCGATCTAGCAGTATCTCCCTTGACTGTGCGAAGACTCACCGTTCCTAGCGACTCTCGATTTTCACTCAAACAGCTCACTCGCTCGCTAACGAAAAAGCTGGTCAGGACACCGGAGCTAGCCCCCCAGGAACTCCAGGACTTGCCCATTCCTCATGTAGCCACTACGCATCTAGATGGGTCTTTCCCAAGGCCATTAGATCAGAGCTATCGCCAAACGGTCCCAGTAAGCCGTATTCACCCCGCATTTCGTACGGCATCGCCAGTCTCCCGGCGTAACAGCAAGTGGGCGTCAAAACCCTCCATTGAGTACCCGAGTTCGCTCATGGAGCGAGTCGAGACAGGAACTTTGACATCCATGGTGCCAAATTATCCATCCGCGCACATCGGATACGCTATACCATACCCACAAACCTCCACGTATGCCGGCGACGTGCTCTCTAGGCCGTATTATGAAGACATGAGCTCTCTCTTCTATGGATCCTCCATCCACAGCCACCAAGGCGATGATAATCACTCTGGATACCCGTCTAGTCTGTATAGCAGGAGAAAGAGCGGCCCCTTGGGCCCTCTTATCCACGACAACAACCTCACAGTCGAATACAATCGGGGCAGTCTGTATTCGTATGCACCCTCCAACAACGCACAAGACCATACATTGCAGTCTCTAGCTCAAAGCTATCATCGCTTCCCCAATCCTAGAGGGCACAAGAAAACCGACACGCTCAGCAAGTTTATCGATCAGTACGGTCGAAGTGATGCTTCAAGCTCCCTTACAATAACCGAGTCTGGCCACTCCGACGAGACTTCTCTGATCAATCGGCCCCAATCAGTCCCATTTTCATCAAGCCTTGCACAATTCCATTTTGGCTCACGGCATGAGGCTGGCCCGGTACACCAAAACGAGGTATCCTCCGTTCCTCAGTTCCACCCTAGTCGCGAACGGAAACCCACGATTACCCAAATTTCACCATTTCCTCCAGGTGAACTGCCTTCCCTAGCACCAGCTTTCGAATATGACGAAGAACTGAAGCCTTGTTCCCATAAGAATACCTCCGATATGTTCTCCGGTACGTCGTCCTATGGGGACACTCGTAATCTACTACAACTATCACCACCCATCTCCAAAAACACAAATGGGCGTGCACCACCAGTCTCCCGCTATACGCTTGCGCCCTCGTCTTCCTACTCTCAGGCTTCTGGCTCACTTAAGCTGGCACTCGAACCTTCTTCTATCTACTCCGAGCCATCCAACAGAGCCAGACCCCATACCCCACAAGTAGCTCTAGATGAAGCAGAGAAGATATTTGAAGAAGCAGCTGCACGTAACCAAGAGACCGAGATTCCCGCCATGTGGACTCGGCGAGGCTCAAACCATCTCGTGCGAGGCAATCGGGGGTTGCAAGCTACCGATTCCGCCGACCTGAGCAATAGCCAAGAGGAAAAGAGTGATTGGGAGACTGTTGGGAGTCGCGGTCCACTCGCGCGATTTCTCTCGGGTGATAGCATTGCGGATTACAGCAGCTCGGAAGGTAGCCAGGGGAAATTGGGGTTCACTGCGGCGGGTTCACACTCGGTCTTGGGAACTCAACCGGTTGACAAAGACTCTTCCTTGTATCTCCACCCAAGCCCATTGCCACCTCATCGGCATCCCTTCAGTTCATCGCCTCCAAATATGGATGCTCTCACGACCATTCAAGCCACCTCCGATAGCATGGTATCCAGCCAATTTGAATCCAGTCCGCCATTGTCATCACCTGTTTCATTGTTTCGTACGAGGAACCTAGATTCTGATCGATATGGTAACTCGGATCAGCCATATCACTTTAAACCATGGGTAACAGCACCATATACATTTAGCGACAAGGAAACCCAAGAACTACTCAACTCTGGACCAAACGAGGAAATATTGTACGAGGATGATGATGAAGAAGAAGAAGACAGGCGACGGTTGGCAGATCCCCCTTCAAGCTCGGGCATGCAGCAAGGGACGTCTGGTTTGGTGCGCGAAAATACCTTTGAGAAGTTTTCCGTGCTTGGGCCCAAGGGCAATCTCACGGGTACCCCGCTGGGCACTGGCATGCGCGAGACTGGAAGTAGTGTAGCAGACACGAGCAGCCCCGGAGCACCTTTAAGCTCGAGTCCCTATACGCAGCCCCCACTTCCACGATCAGGGTTGCCCGCATCTTATATGGCTCCAGGTCGGTCTATGAGCGTCACTCAGATCCGTGCTTCGCGCGACGCTCTTGAGCATCTCCCGACACCGGATAACTCTGATCATTCAACCTCCGAGGAGACACTCTTTCCAGGGCAGAATACAGTCCAACGCCTCCCAAATCCCTCACCAACGTTAGTGAGTCATCGCAAATCCGTAAAAACGTCAATGCCTCCAAGTCGTCGAACCAGCCGGGCTGCTGTCCATAGTCAAACCAAACTCCGTGGCATGATCCTAGCACCAGACAAGCACACTGCCTCTTCCAGTCAGGCCTCCCACATATCTCACTTCATGAACTCTCATTGTGTGCGTCCGTCCACGAGTAACACCAACACGCCACTACGCCCCACATTTAGTGTAGTCCCACCTAAGCCCAATCTCGCAAACGAGCACTCGCCTCATTTGCTTTGCCCAGAACGTGTTCTCGATCCACAGAATGAAGCAGAGAGGCGGACAACGTCATGGATCATTTTTGGTCTCTTCTGTCTGCTCCCGCCGGTGCTCATTCTCTATCGTTGGCTGGGTGACTATGCGATCATCACCTTTACTAATGGCCGATTTGGTCACTGCGCTGAGACACCAAAGAGAATCGCGCTGGGCGCCGGTATTGGCGTCAACATCTTGCTCGTCAGTGCAATCCTCCTCCCCATTCTCATTGCGCATGCCACTGGCAACTTGTGATGGATGAATGAATGGGAGATGCAAAGCTCGATAAGGTAATACCTCTCTCACATACTATATATTTTGTAACCATCTCGCTTACAAAAAAGCAGACAGTTATGTACATGCAAAGCATGTCGACCATCGAACCCACATGTTGATCATTGTCACCTTTCTACCCTTTCTTTTGTTACGGAATGTTACTTTCATGGTTGGAGATTATTTTCCGGGTTGAGCCTCTTGGAAAATCTCTCCATGACAATTCACTTCAAACCCCCCCCCCCCCCGCACACTCTCTTTTGAATCTTTCTTTCTTGCTTTCTTGCATTATCTCGGCGTTTCATGAGCAGGATGCTTGAAAGAGGCATTGCTCTTCTCCGAGGTCAACAACCTAGTGGCATAATGGCAAGGGGCGTTTGGACGCATCAGACGGCGCTCTGCATGGATGGAATTTAGCGAGGCGTATGTACA
>JAAZQE010000888.1:0-11888 GCA_013620735.1 Clavariopsis aquatica
CAGGACCCCGTGCCCTCCACTCGACGCCCCCGGAGCACTGTCCGGCCATGTGCATTGGCAGGACGCCTGGCGTCACACTCGGCTGTCCGCGCGACGGCTGTCCTGGCGGATCGGCTGCCTCTGCGCGCTGGCAAACAGCCGCCCCAGGCACTGCTCGGGTACAAGCTCCCGGCCTTGGCTGCCGACATGGCAGCACTGCGATCGGCCATGTATCGGCCATGTATCAACCATGTTTGGGCGCATCGGCGATGCCATCGTCCATACACACGCCATGGAGCTGCATCTCTGCTGTTTGGGGCTACGCCACGACACCTGCTCTGCCATTGATTATGCAAGGTCTTCCTTTGTCCACATCACTTTGCCTTGCTTTCCCCCGTCCACATTCACAACCTGGCCGTGCACATGGCCGCTGAATGCCTCGCTGGCGAGGAACAGAATGGCCTTTGCCACGGCCGCGCGTGGAATTGGTTCGCACAATGCAGTCTATCTGGCGTCAGCGCGCTCCATCTGCTCATGGTGAAAAGAAGGCCTGGCATTAGGTCTGCCCAGGAGTATGAAAACAATTGGAGGGGCGTGTTTACCGTGGCCTGTGCTTCGAGATAGTACTACCAGTGCCAGTACCGTGCGTTAGTCCCACGTGAACTCAGCGGAAGGGCATGCATGGGCCATGGCCTACCTGCTCGGGATTCTGCTTGCACTCCTCTTTCCAGCGGGCTGTATCAACAGCTCCGGGGGCCACTGCATTGACACGGGCCCCTGGCCACTCCCGCACAACTTCGGCCCTCAGGCTTTGAAGCAGTCCACCCTGCACGGCGCTCTAAAGCCAAGTCAGAATTGCAATTGGCATCAAAGTTAGCCCGACCATCCATACCTTGGCCAAGCTGTATTCCACATTCAACCTTTCTCCAAAATGGCCACTCTCTTGCCAGGGCACGTTAATTAGAATAACAGCATAGATAGAGATGCGTGCTGCCACATACCACTGCCGATAATTATGAGATTGACATTTTTCAATTGCTTGCCATCCTCTTTCGCCTGGCGAAGGCCCCTCACCCACTCTCTCGCTGTCAGCCATGTCCCAGCAACATTTACATTGAGCGTGCGCTTGAGCTGCTCAAATGACGCATCTGCAAACTTGCCATGCCCTAGCACAGACAGATCGAGAGACGCAAGAGCAACGCAGACCTCGACCGGCCCATGGACTGCGGTGGCTGCCTTGAACGAGGCCTGTACCGAAGCTTCATCGGAAACGTCGCAATGGACTGCGTATGGCTTTGCTCCGGTGCTAGAATCTGCTGAATAGCTAATGTCCAGCGAAGAGACATTTGCCCCGGCTGCCAAAAAGTGCTGCACTACAACTACCCCAATCAGGCCGGCGCCCCCAGTGATGAGAACGTGGCATCCATCGAGGTCCAGGCTGAGAGACGGGAGGGCCATTGGAATTTATTCAAAGAGTAGTGAACCGTCACAGGAGTTGCTCCGACAGGCGAATCGAGCCAAAACACCTACTGCTAAAAGCGGGGGTGGGGTTAGATTGTCATCATCGCTTCACGGCCACATTCTTTTGCTTCATAACTGCTCTCCACACACACCCAATTTAAGCCCAGAACAGGCTCACAGGCAAACAACGAGGGGAAATCGGAAATCAGAAATCACAAACATCCAATTACAAATTTGCAACTTGTATTAAATCTCAATCGCGGCGAGATTCAGTGCTAGCTAAGAAATCAACGCCCTCGCCATCAGTGATGCCAAATATGCTTGCAATTTTTCAGACAAAAGATCCCAGCCAACAATTCTTGACAGATGCCCCAAACACCTCAAATGCTATCGCAAGTCTACCATTGAAATGATAAAAAAATGACCAAGGCCAATCTCACACCGTCCCCCAGTTACGGACACTAAACACTAGTCGTTGTCCAGATCATAGATCCCGCAGATCCCTCTTGGTTTCGGTCCGAGGTCCCGACTGCAGGCTCCAAGTTGGATCAAGTTTATGTGCCCCTCTCCTCCATTGCCTGCGCGACACGAGGGCTTATCCCTCCTTAGCCGCCTTTTTGGCGTTTGCAGAACCCCTGGCTAGTTTTCGGAGGAAGGAATTACTGACCGTCTTCGCTTTCTTGTTTAGTTCCTTGTTCCGGCTCTTGTTGTACTCAATGTAGGCCATGTCCTGGCCACCCGAAAGTTCCGATAACGTGCCCGCCGTCCGTCTCGCACCCGCCTTCTTCCTGCCCTTCCGCCCAGTCGATGCAAACTTACTTCCAAACATATCCCCAGCAATCTTCTCTTCCCCCGCATCTGCGTCTTTGGAAAGGAGAACATCCATCAGAAGTTCTCTCCGATCTTGCGGGCTGTAGAATGCTAGATCAGACCGCTGTTCGAGCCCCTCCAGCCGAGTAATGACCTTGAACGCATATCCCTGATCAACCAGAAAAGCCTGGCGTTTGGAAGAGTAAAACATCTCGTCCGTGTCCTTCGACACCAACGAGTAGAAGAATGCATTGAAACCTTCATCGTTCCTCCTCTTCGCCCTAAGAATCCGGCCGAGGCGTTGTGCCTCTTGACGACGTGAGCCGTAGTGAGAAGAAATCTGAATGAGACACGTCGCTTCAGGAAGATCTAGACTGGTGTCGCCAATCTTGGAGAGAAAGATAGTGTTGACCTGGTCATTGTGCTGGAAGTTCTCTAGGATGCGTAGTCTTTCGGCTTGTGGCGTATCGCCATAGATGTAAGCCTTCCCAAGTTTCTTCGCATACTTTTCCAGGGCGTAGACGTTATCAGAGAACACAATGATCTTATCCCCTCGTCGCTCGTGATAATCAATGAGGAACTGACAGGCTTGGAACTTCCTGGGATTCATAATGGAGAGCAAAGCCCGCTTTTGAACTGACGACGGCTTCAGCCATTCTGTGTAAAATTCTGGAGTCATTTGACACCACACTTCTGCACATTGCACTTTAGCGATGTGCCCTTGCTCAGATAGTTCTTGCCAATTTGCCTCATAAAGTTTTGGGCCAATCAAAAAGTTTAAATCCTCAATTTTGTCGTCTTCTCTAAGCAGGGTAGCTGTCAAACCAAGTTTCGCGTGCGAGGCAATCGAGTAAGTGACCTTTTTGAAAATATTGGCTGGGACCACATGGACTTCGTCAGCAATCAACAGTCCCCATTCTCGATTCCTAATAAATTCCATGACCTTCTCCGCATCGTATGAGCGGTTACGCGTCGAGGTGATCATGGTGTATGTGCTGATGATGATACCTGCATTTCGAGGAAACCTGTTCTTGCTCTCTGACGTGAATACCGCGATATCCTCCGAGCTGATATTGGACCATTTGAGAAACTCGGCTCGCCACTGGACAACCGACATAGCACTGGTGCAGAGGACGATGGTGGATTTTTTAACCCCACAAGCAGCTGTAATACCAACCAAGGTCTTACCCGCTCCGCAAGGAAGAACGATGATGCCAGAGCGCGCGCGCGAATTGGAGAACATCTTTCCCAGGGCCTTCTCTTGATAGTACCGGATTTGGGCATGAGGTCTCAGATCGATATCCAACTTGGCGTTGACCATGTCAGTTTCATAGTCATACTCCTCAGTAAGCGGCAACCCGATATCCTGGCATCGCTTGACCACCTTCTCTCTCTCCTCGCTCTTGATTTGAAAGGAGTGAACCTGAGCGACCTCCTCGTCGTCATCCTCTTCCCTCAGTGCAGCAATCATGTCGCTGGGTGCTTGGTTCTCTTCAGCGGCGGATTCAGCAACTTGTTGAGCCACCTGATTGGCACCGGCTGCCATTTTAGTACCGGGAATTGCCATGACGCCAATCCTAGGAGCAGCCTCTGAGATCAAGCCATCAGTGGTGTCGGCTCTGCATTCACGGATGGTGTTGTCCTCTAACAGTCTCTGTAGGATACTCGGGTCGTCGCTCTCGATGTAAGAAAGAGTCTTTTTCAAGACGATTTTCGCCTTCCCAAAGGAAGATGTAGACTTGTCAATGAACTTGATGACTGATGCCGACAGGGCAGTCTTGGAGTACCTTTCCAATGTTTCGATGATCTCTCTACTAGATTTACCAATCGAGACAGCAGCGAACAAACTATGGGCGGTCAGAGAATACTCGTGGATGCGAGAGACGCGGGACTGTGGTTCAGCAATGTTGATCAAGAAATCCTGAGCGTCTTTGAAGATGGGGCTGAAAGACTCGAGGATGATGCGGCCAGCATCATCAACCCACAGCGGCCTGTTGAGATGATCTGGTTTGAGCTGCGCGTCCCACTGATCGCACTTCTTAAAGAGAAAGGATGCTGCGTCGGTGGGATGCGCGGCCCGCGCCCTCCTGCTCATAGCCTTCACATCAAACGACTCGCGGAGCTTGTCGAATGTTTCCTGGTCACTCAAGTCCTCCTCAGCCCCCGACTCCCAGCCGTCCTCCTCCACCGTCGCTGGGGCTTTCCGCTTAGGCGGCATCGCCTCCTGTGTGACACGCTTCGACGGAGAGATAGTTCGGGATGCGCGGTCGAGATGCGAGCTAACTGAACGGGGAGTTTTACTACGGCTGGGAGAGAGTTCGGTGTTGGAGTGGTCTTGGAACAGAGGTTGATGTCGACGGAGGAGAGGTTGCGACGAGTTGTTGAAGTTGAAGGGTGGACTAGTGTCAATTTATTCCAGCCACATCGACGCCACACAGCAGTCTCGCCACACGCGGGGGCTCCGCGTGGACGACGGCGGTCTTGCAGCCAAAAGTAATGGCGCAGTGAAAGGTAGTATCCTGGCAGCGGTCGCTATCGCTATGGAACTGACACACTTAAATTGGTGGAGTTATTTACTGGATTCTGTCGCGGCGACGCCACTGGTAACTGACATGTGAGACAAGACAAGCACCGCCCAGCCAGGTGTTTGCAGACGTCGTTGCCAGATCCACCACCGCTCTGGCCCGTCCTCACCCTCTCCTCAACACCATGCACACATAGCAGGACATGCATTCCGATGGGCGCCTCCGACTCCAAACTCACCTTCAAACAGGGCATCTTCCGCCTTTCAGAGCCCAAGCAGATCCCCGCCGACGATTCCTATTGGACTGGCGTAAGGCTTGCTCTCCCTCTGCCCACGCCAGAGCTCTACTAACACGACGTACACAGTTCTGGGAACTCCCCGAGTCTACTGAAGATGTCTTCTCGCTCTTCTCTCCCGCCGACATTCGCCGCACCCGCGACAACAATCTCGCCAATCTAGAGACTTTGATCCTTGCTGTCACCTCACGACTCTGTGTCCTCCGCAGCCACCCTTCCTTCCCCGACCCCGAGCTTGCCCCGGAGCGCGACGCTCTCAACTGCATCCGGGTGCTGACACGGATTCTCCCCTTCATCTACGAGGCCGACCATCTGGAGGCATGGGAGGACAAGTTCTTTTGGGGTGCACGGCGGAAGCGCAGCCGGCGAGGACAGCTGGCCAGGTCCGAGATTATCTTCGATGAGGCAAACCCAGAGCAGACGCCAATCGAAGCGGAGCCTGAGTTTGAGCAAGCAAAACCTTTAGCTGAGGAAATCATCGACACTCTAATCGATCTACTCTTTTTCTCTGAGTTCACGCTGCCCAAGGTTCCGGCTGGCAAGAGTAAAGTCACCTATGCAATTTGGCAGAGCGGTGTTGGATGCAACACTCCTATTGCATCGACCAAGGAATTTGAGAACAACAGAACTGAGATACTGCGACTGCTACTGACGCTAGCCAGCAAGTCCATGTACATGTCTGCCAGTAGGTCAGGTCTCACTAGTGTTAATATTGCTCTAACTCTGTGTAGACATTCTTCCCGTAAAAGGAGTCAACGCTGTGACGTACATTGCTACATGTTCCGATAAGCAGGTCGTCCTTTCGGTGCTCTGCTCGCTTCTGAATACGGTAAAATAGCACAATCATAGTCTGTTCAAGCCTTCAACTAATGGCCACTAGACGTTGAAATACAACCCTGCATCGTGGCGCGTGCCATACGATCACGTCGTGTTCAAAGACTCGAAACAAGTCTTGGTCACCTATTGCCTACAGCTTCTACTAGTGTTGATCCTCTACCCTATTCCAGAGCCCGGCAATGGTCCTCCACCCAAGAATTTCTTCCGGCATTTCCTCGGCCGTTTGCACCGACCCCAAGATTTCCAGTTTCTTGTTGATGGTATGACAAGAATACTAAATCAACCGCTACAAGCTACATCCTCCTACCTCCCCGGTAGCCAGAAATCGCTGACATGGGCGCCTGAGATGATTATGCTTTTCTGGGAGGCTCTCCAATGCAACAAACGCTTCCGTTCGTTCATTATCGACACAGATAGGGCTCATGATTTCGTGGTGCTTGTGCTCTACTACGCCATTGATCAGCGGAACGACCCCTCGAAGCAAGGCTTGGTCAGGATGTGCATATTCGTTCTTCAGACCTTGAGTGTCGAACCTCACTTCGGAAAGAGTCTCAACAAGACCTTTGAAGGCCAAGAATCGCTTCCAGCAAGCATCAGAATTCCCAACTTCCATGGCACATATGCCGATTACCTCATCACAGTATGTATTAGGATCTGAATGTTTTGGCAGACCGAAATTCTGATTTTCTTAGTCCATCTACACTCTGCTCACGACGAGCAAAGGGAAACTCGATGCCATTTATCCTGCCCTGCTGGCCATCATTAACAATGTAGCCGCATACATACAGAATCTTGGGCGCGCCCCGAGTTCAAAACTTCTACAACTGGTCGCATCTATGTCATCACCTAGCTTCTTACTAGCGAATGAGACCAACCACACCCTGTTGCAATCTTTACTGGAGGCATTGAATGCCATCATCGAGCACCAATATCAGAGTAAGGGCACGCCAAAATTAGCAGAATCTTGTCATTAACGCTTGAGTAGAAAACCCGAATTTGATATATGCAATCATTCGCTCCCAGAAAAGATTCCAAGCCCTTAGGGACTTCACGTTAGAGAGTGGACAAGAAGAGATCGAGCGCCAGAATCAGATGAAGAAGGACAATGGTGGCGAGTTGAGAAGAGACGACTCTATCGACAGTTTACGAAGTCCTACTATTCCACGAACCCCAATTTTGAGCAACGTGCCGGAAGAGAATAGTGCTTTTGCCATCGGAGACGATGATGATTCCGACGCCGAGGATAACCACCCTTCAGAAACTCCACGGTCACCATTGCAGTCTCCCTCAGGAGCTTCAAGAAGCGCATCGATTGCATCCGTTGATGAATCAGTCCCTCTCCAATTGAGAGGCATGTCAGAGAAAGCAAGGGGCAAGAGGCCTGTTGGACAACCAGCCTTCTCTCGACAGAATAGCACGACCAGCCTCAGCAGCGTAGCTATGCCCACGCCTGCTTTAGGTGCAAACGAATTCTTCACGCCATCTTCTGCATGGGTTAGTATCACTATTACCGTTTAAAACAGTGCTGACCCTCGCCCTAGATTGAGAGTTGGCTCCCAGAGTTACCGCTCCATACCATACTCATGCTCATTTCCCAATTAGGCCCCAATATGCCGGCCTCAAAGGCCTCCAACGGCACTACTGAAGCCCTAAAAGCGATTCGCGAAACCGAGATTCGCGGCATCGACCCATCACCAATCAAGGTCCATCTGTTCGAATGGTCACCTTTGTCTCTAGGATGGTATGAGTCGCTGCTTTGGGGCTTTGTTTTTGCAGGCGAGTTGCTTGTATCTAAAGGCACGGCTGGCGTGTGGAACAACACCAGTATAAGATTATTCAGGGTGCAAGAGGCGGCTGCTCAAACACCCTCCCTTTTAGCTCCTCGTGGTGCAGTGGATGCAGTAGGTAGTAACTTGGTGCAGCGTATCGGGAGTCTGAATTTGAGAGGCCCGCAAACAAATAGTGGCAACAACGCGCCGCCGCCAACAGTGCGGGACGTGTAGTATAATGTATCTTTATGCCGTTTGGGGCTCCCCCCAGACAAGCAGGGACAGAAGGGCGTTGGTACATTTTATCTATCCTTTTCGAAATAAGTTCAAGTAATACATGATGGGACGTTGATTGGCGAATGTTTTTGTTGTTGTTTCGAAACAAAGATGATAGATCGTTTGGGCGATGCGTGGCTGTGCTCCAAGTACCATGTGGCAAACCATGTTCATCTTGACCATTCTGCAAGGGGCATGAACGCAACGAACCATAGCACAGGCGCAATATGAATATTCGCAGTGCTGGCGACGTGGCAGCGATATGCAGACCGCGCAATTGCCCGGATTACTTGATCGACAGAGACGAATCGTGGATTAGTTGACTATGCTATTACCACGATTTGAAGGGTAGATTTGGAATGTTAGCGGTGCTCTTATTGAACTTCCCACGACGAGTGTTGTGTCCGCGTCCAAAATGGTTTTGTTTCTGCGCACTTTGTTACATTCATCAAGTTGTTTTTGTCATGGCCGCGACTACCACGCCTGCTGGGAGTGAGCATGAGAGAGAGGCTGTTCAGCCGAATAGCATGCATGTCCGTCTTTGTTCCTCCCCTGCCGTCTTTCCTCATGACCCACTACCGCAAAAGAAATGCATACCCCGCCAAGTCCTCCCAACCAAGAGTAATTGACAAGTGCATGGCCGGGTGTTGGCAACGTACCTCGAGCTTACGAAGAAGAAAGTGCTGCTCACGAGGCTCGCTAGTGGGTTGGTGTTGGGCGAGAAGAGGAGGTGAGAATATAGGGACGCCGAAGGAGGTTCTTAGGCCGGTATTAGACTTTGAGTATGCGTGGAGATGGTGGGAGAAGAGAGGAGATGAAAGAGGGGCGTGCGAGGAAGGAAAAGGTGAAGTGAGGGGGGGAGGGGAGGAGGGATGTGCTGGCGCGTACGCACCCCTCTGCCACCAGCACTTGCTCTCCGGCGCCAACATGGTCCATTCTCCCCGTTTCTCTCTCTTCCAAATCCACTTCCTCTTCTTGTCCGGAACAAGCTCGAAATCGCGATATTGGTCTCGTCCGCTCTCGGCCATCGCAACGCATAAAACCCCAACACAAATCACCCAAACACCCTATATCATGTCCGCTATAGACCCATACTGACCTCATTCTATAGGCTAGAGCATTATGACTGGCGGACGCAGGAAGCGCTGTTCAATCGTTCGTTGCCGCAGTTCAGGACGACGATTCAACTCTCCTCTTTTTCCTCTGCTGCGAAAATTACTGCGAAGATTGCTGCGAAAATTCCGGACCCTAGGCCTGCACTGTCGAATAGCCCCGCTGCTACCCACATGGAGTCCACAACTACAGAGCCAGAGGGACTTGCGCATTCATTTTGCCTTCTCACGCTCGACCCACTCGAACTCCATCTCACTCCTCTTTCGTCCACCCATGGCCCCCCATCTTTCATCGAAGTTCAACGTGGCATCATCACTCCCACGGATCCACAGTCGTTGCCGTCGTTCGGTGCAGGCGCTCAACAAGCATTCCGCGTTGTGACGCCGAGTATCCTAGCCTTTGGCTTCAGTGATGCTCACCAGAGGGAGGAGTTGTGTCATGATGGAGACAATAGATGTCTTCAGAGAGCTGATGCTGAGGTTTGAGTATGAGAGGTTCGTGGCACATGGTGTGGGTTGGTACGTCAATATAAAGTCGACTGTATTGGGTTGGCGTGCTGTTGGGGTACTAGAGGGCAGTTGTTGGTGCAAGCCTCTGCACTGATTGTTTTCAGTGTATGGTTGCTGCCGCCCACCGGTAGTACCTTGGTGGTGATCGATAAACTGAACACTCCACTGTACACAATCAGGACAAGAAAATGCTAACAAGTAACAGAGGCTCCAGCATCTACCGAGCACTAGCTCTATACCGTCCCGAAAGGTTGTGTCGCAAGGTCTACTTTTCACCACGTCGTTTCTACAACCCATCTTCAAGCAAAGTCCGATGACGTACAACAAGCATCGCATTGCCAAGCTCACCAAAGCAACGATTCTAAAGCTCAGCTTTGGCTATGCCGCCACCAAGCTCCAGAATCCTCCCAGATCTCATTTGGAAGGCGGATTAGTTGTCGAAGGCTTGCTGTACTCTCACAGACCAATAGGAACGACGCTCTCACGCCTATACTCGCTGCGCCCACAAACACTCGCCTGGTTGCCGTGTGCGACTCGCCAATTGGATTGCTCACGAGTCTCGTCGATTTTACCCATACGCGATCGGCCACAAGAAGGAAGGTCGATGGGGTCACCATCCTACTCACCGTTCCTCGACCCAGGCAAGCTCGAGACGCACGACCAGCCTCCCTACAACAACATGGAAATAATGCAACCCAAGGGCACGGAACGCGGCGAGCGAGGTACCATGCAGCACCAGCAAGAGCCATACGTGGTCACGCCCGGAGAAGCTCAATTGGACCATGATGCAACGGCTGCCGGGGCGGGAAGCTTGCCTCTGCTGGCTGCAGCGCACACACATGGACACGACCCCCTCGCCGTCGCTCTCGACATGCTCAGCGAGGCGCCGCTCGGAATAAGCACATTCCAGGCGTGGAATAGCACGTCAAGACCCTTGATGTGGGGCTCGCCCGGCTGGCGCATGGCGTGGGTGAAGCGGCACCCAAGAGCAGCGTCGCAGCGTGCATGGGAAGAACCACACTTAGTGGTGCTGGACATGCACGAGGGCTTCGCCAACCTTCCGTTCCAGGCAAGTTGAGGCTGCTGGCGATAAAAAGCGTCGACGGCTGCTATAGCTATATCGTGGCATTGTTATGCGCATATAGCTAGGTCGGACAATTAGTCGCAGAGTATGGGCGCGTGGATGGCGAGAGCGACGGAGCGCAGGCTGCAGGTGCGGTGCAGCGATGCGGCTGGAGTGCAGCTCCAGGTGCTGTGTTGCGGCGGCCTCGGGCGTGGAGCCCGGCCGTGACTGGATCCCCGCAGAGGAGGACTTAATATATGGTTGGGCTACAGAGCTATACGGTAGGGTTGGGGCTGCTGGGGACATGTATAGTGGCAGTATGGGTGCTGTATATGTACAGTACTGTATATGCCGTGTTCTTTTTTTGGCGCCCCTCGCCGGCCTGCCGTGGGCGACGGCGGGTGAGGCAATTCACTGCCGCGGGGTGGTGTGCGCAAGAACAAACTCGGGCGCGCTGCTTTTTGCACGCGCGTGCGGGCGCGGCTCGTGGGATTCTGGGAACAACCACTGACGCATATGAGGCGGAATATACATGGAGAGACGGACCATCCTGACCAGGCATATAGGGACGGCATTAAGGCCCTGACTAAGCGGGACCGCCGGCGTGGGCCAGCCACACTGCACTTCCGCTTGGGGCCTAGTCTGCGCTGGCGGCCCCGTTACGTCAGGCGAAAAAGCCTCACCCAACACAGTGAAAATTCGATACACAGTCCGGCCCAACTCATTCCCTCGCCCACTCGTCACCGCTGCCATTGCTCCTCTGTCCACACCACACTGCCTGCGACGAGCTGCACGCACACCCAACAGGTATGCTCCCGCCTGCACATGCTGCTTGCCCGCCCGTTCTCGCGCCTGCCCGCACCGTTTTGCGCCCTGTTGCCCAAATTTCGCTCACATGAGACAGCTTCCACGCCGCCCGCGCAGCCATTGCCATCCACCACACGCCTGCCTGCTACTCCCGCGGGAAAGCCGTCAAGCTGGCACAACTACCGCCGACGCCCACCAATCCTGCATAAGGCTGTGAGCAGCCCGCAGACGCCTTTCTTCCAGTCCCCTCCGCCTTTCCATGCGTCGCGAAGACCTCCTACGATTCCTGTCCAAGCCCGCAAAGTGAGTCCACTCTTCGCCATCTCCTCCCTCCCCCACCGCCATCGTTTGGCCGCCATCACTGTCTCGGACGCAGCTCACGCGTGTCCAGGCCCAGATAACACCCTCTACGCTCCACCGCCCACCGCCCACCCCAACCGTTAC
>JAAZQE010000889.1:0-11882 GCA_013620735.1 Clavariopsis aquatica
GGGTAGTACGAGGCTCGCTAATGTCTGAGCCCTGAACGCTTAGTCAACTTGTTGACTGCCCGAAGTTCTTACGCTCCCTTTGTCGCCTATCACCAGAATTTCTATCCTTTTCCTTGCCCAGCTGTGAGATTGCCGTAGAATACGACAATGCTTGCACACTCTGAACATTTTGCACATTCTGTACGAAAGATTGACAAAGATGAGAGTCGGGGGTTACGGTACCTACCAACCTACACAGCCATGTTCGGTTGGAAACCCGTCAAGAAAAGTGCTCCGGTATACCGGGTTACTCGCTGGTGAAGAACCTAACCTCTTGGTAAATCATCTAAATGTTCTCGCTGCGCGTATCGATAGTAAACTTACTTTTCAATTGACCAATCCGCGTCTCCTGCTAGATGTCGTGTGATTGACTTCGCTCGCTCTGAGCCGAACGACTGCATTCCATCATCTCCCTGACTCAGTAGTACCGAACGTGTTTTTCGGTGCATATCTTCTCTACATTCCAATCTTATTGTTTTGACAACGGCGCCATACCCGAAAACAACAAAATATGAGGAACATATGTTTCCCTTCCCAATTCCCCTTAACGTCTGATGCTTTTACCCTGAGTGTGTTGCGCCGTTCTTTTCTAATGGGTGTTGTTGGTCGAAGCGTAGCGAGGTTGTAAAAGAGGAGGATTTTGGACAATCATACATTCATTGATTGGGATACATGCCATCAGTCAATCCGCCACATGCTGGACGAATCGAATCAACCCCCCCGGTCCCCGAACGGTACAAGCTTCGTGCGCCAATGAAGTCGAGATAACAGGCATCGAGAAGACATTAAAGAAGGATATTGGGAAGACAAGAAGATGGAAATGCTCAGAAAACGTGCCGAGGCCGCTGCATCATTGAGCCCCACGGCTCTGGTCGCAATAGTTGCAGGCGCTGTGGTGGTAGTGCTAGGCCTTGTCGTTGGATTTACATTCGCCCTTATACGAGAGAAACGAAACCACAAACAATTGCTCGCGGATCTTGAGAAAAGAGGGCTTGCCATTGCTCAGTCGAAAAGAAATGCGAAACGAGATCTGATCACGAAACCACGCAATGTGCTCAAGCGTAGCACCATAATCCCATTCAACACACAATCTGGATGGCGTGCCTTGCCATCTCTGGAGCTTATCGACTCTCCAGAACCTCGCCCAGCTCTACCACATTACACGTCTTCAGAACCTTCCATGTTTGTGAACAGGTACAATCCCATCCCATGGTCCTTTTTGACTCCCCGGGCGTCGGGCAGGCATATCCATTTGCCAAAGACGGCGGGTCCGGGTCTGTCAACAGTCCTTCATAGTCCTAAAAGATCACCTTTTGTGTCTGCCATTGGTCGATCTATTGGAGGACTCCCGATTTCTCCAGGGAACAACCAAGTTCGCTTGTCGTCAGATCAATCACTACTACTACGTCACCCGGCTTTCAGAACTACGACGCTGGAAGGAGAAACTGATAAAAAAGAAATCATTCCTTCTGAAACTCGCCGAAGAAGCTCTAGTGTTCAACCTGTGACCAAAATAGAGCTGCAGGTGCGGCCAAATCGATCTAATTCGGCGGTAGAGATGCCTATGAACACCACGACTGGCGCTGTATCTCAACACCCACACCCACCGCCGCCACACGCGATATCGGCAATAATGTGCCACCGATCTTCTGGCAACGCCCCTGACTCAGCTGTTCCCCCACTACCACTAGAGGTCGCACGGACTACGAGCGAGTATGGGAGACGCAATTTACTAAGTCGTAGTTCCTCTCGTGTGTCAGTATGCAGCTTTGAGTCCACTGGCAGTTCTATCCTTGCGACTCAATTAAACCCAACCCTGCCACATTCGAAACTTCCATCTGTGCAAGAGGCCAGCCAACGAAACTGGAGGAGCTCAGTGATTGTGGGTCCGAGACCAATTCCAGGTGCATTCACTATACATGGGCAGAATCAACTCTCTCAGAGCTCTATAAAAAGTAGTACCGCTCGATTCAGCTCGGGAACGCTGTCATCTCAAACCCAGGCCCGGCCTGAGAGTAAATGCTTTGCTTTCGCCACTTGTTCAGATATGCAGATCGCCGAGTCCGTCAAATTGAACATAACATCCTCGCCTACCAATAGCCCACTCACCATCCGGAGTGTAATAACTCCTCGACGCAAATCAGGACCTCATGTGACTGAATATGGATCTCCAGAGGAACGCCAAAAGGGATCGCATATGCTGCAAAGTGTATTTGGAAATAAAGGAGGTCCGCAGCGACAACTTTCGCAAGCTTCAACACAGGCATCTTCTACACGGAGTAGCAATGGGAACGCCTTCCAGTGGGATCCGACACCACTTTTCTCAAGGAAACCATCGGCACTGAAGGGAAGTCCGGGTGCTCGCAGAGGCCATCGACGACAGAATTGTGTTCGCATATCGCTCATACCGACTATCCTAGGCCCATCGGCCAGCTGCCCCAGTCCGCCTTTGATGAATGACATACTCGAAGAATCCCCAAATACGTCCATCAAAGAGCAGGAAAGCAACATGAATACGAGTTTCCCCAACATGCAATCTATTCCCCGACCCCCATCTGTATCGAACTTCGACCCGGACGTCAAGATTCACGCGACGTATATTCGAGCTTCATTGACGTCTAACCCGCCTACGATTTCCATGACGAATTGCGAATACAGTTCTACTCGACCCCCTCTGTCATTCAACTCTACGACCATACTTCCACAATCCAAGCATGATGAAGGGAATCGCATAAGCACAGGATCCGTGTTTAGTCTTTCGGCTTTCCCCATGCCCGGTCAAGGAACTGGTTCCGTTTCTACGATCAACTTTCCACTTAAATCTGCGCTATCTCGGTTGTCGAACAAATCGATTGATGAAGTTCGATCACCAGACTCCCCTTCTGATGTCATCCTCCCAGAAGGTACTAAGCGGTTATTTCAATCGGACGAGCATGGTCTCAAACACCCAGATGTTGGGTATCAGAGACCAGCGAACAATTTTGTGGTCAAAAACTTCTCGTCTCCATTCTCAACCATTCCTGAGGAGATATCAGCTCGGTCGGCTCAAGCTAAGAACTATGGACCAGCGCATCCTGAAGGCTCGCCACTCATATCACCGAAGGAGATTCTATCAGACCAGCCCCCTCAGCATCGTTTAGCTTACAATCCCCCCACAAAGGACAGTATCATCCCAGAAGCATACACTCTAGACCCCCTCCTCGAAGCCACCGTATCCTCTGGTTCATCAACCCACGCCCACACCAATTCGCTCGACCTACTCAATCTAAAGCGGGCACGATCAGACACTCACTCGGGCCATGTGATGCTCCCTATACCAACGCTAAACTTCACAAACATACCTACGCTCAGCCCATTCACCACCGCCACCAGACCACAGGGGAACTCTCCAAGTCCTCTGTGTTCCTCAATTCTGAAATTGCGGCGCATGAACTCGGAGGCGGAGCGTGAGAGAAAGAAGGGCGGCCATGGCGAGCGGCGGTACTTGGCATTCGGGCGAGAGGACAGTATTGTACTTTCTGGGAGGCAGAGCTGGCTAGACGAGATGGAAAGCAAGGCCGACGAGACTGAGTATGAAAGCGAAGGAGACCAAGAAAAAAGGCGTAGGCTAGTAGGAGATGTACCAGAGGACTGGGAGGAAGCTACAATCCTGGATTTCGAAGGGAAACAGGATGACGGTGCTGAGGCCCCGGCGCGAGCTCGCACTCCCACCCACAACGCAATCGCGGGTCGTAAACAACGAGGTACGAACGGGTCGTCGACTCTTCGCTGCTGGGAAACTCCAAAGCCCGCCCGCAGAAATCGAAGCTCTAGCATCTGGGAAGATGGTGAGAAATTCTGGGCCTCGACACCGCCTCGTTCATTCAATCCTCCCAACAAGCACAGACAACGCTTCGTTCCGCGCTCGTCGCCGCCACTGAGCCCGAAACCCGCCAGTCGAAAGCGCGAATTCGAAGTCGCCAGGGACAACACTAGGGATGGCCAGCACAGAGGTACGAAGAGGAGCGCCCTAGGGATTGGCACGCCTAATGTTAATGGGGCGAGGAGTCAGCTCTGCCCGACTACTGGTAGTACAGGAGGCACGCCGGCTAGTTTGTATGATCAGGATGGGTTTTTGAGATAGAGCTTGGTATTTTTTTTTGAGTACCTTATACACAGTAGGTGGGTTAATACCTAATCATTGGTACATGTATTATTATGTCTGTTTTTGGTTTGGTAGGTAGTTTTCATTGGGGGGTGGGCAGAATTAGAACTCCTTTTGCTGTCATAAGATAGTCATACATGATGCGGAAACCGCGTATAGTTTTCTTCTCTCTTTTTTTTTTTTCCCCCCGTGCCATTGTTTTAAAATACCAGTGTGAACCACGTTTCAGCATTTTACATAACCCTCTCTTTGTTTCTGCAGTGTCATCACCAACCTAGCATCGAACATCGAGCAATTCTTCTAGAGACATGTCCATATTGCCACAGACAGCAATCATGCCAATCACCCACCCCCACATATACTAGCGCCTGTACCTTGAAATCTTTCAGACACATCACCTCCCTTGACATGGATAGATGGATGACAGTGCTGAGCAGCACCTCTAGAGGTCATCATAACTAACCAACTCCCGCCGAGCCCGGATATGCTCAATGGAGTCGATCTTGCGCATCAGAGCGCTATTCTCGACATCCCTGCCCTTGATCTCCGCATCCCTCTGCTGGGCATGCATCTCCGCGAGTTTGAGATTGAGCTCCGCATGCTGGGCGCGCGTAGCCACTCGCGCATTCTCAGCCGTCAGGGCAGCAATAGTAGCATTCTTCCTATCCAGCTCGCGGTTCAGTCTCCACAGCGCTGCTCGCGCATCTATGGCGTCCAATTGCGCTGCTTGGCGCTGCTTCTCCGTCTCGGCGTTCTCGGCCTCGAGCTCTGTGATCTTCTGCGCTTTGGCTTTTAGCTCGTCGGATGCCCAGTTGGGCTTGAGGATGATTCTCTGAGGGAGTCCGCATTTTTTGGCCGCTTTCTTGGCTGGTGCCGCGTCTGGGTGGCGAGGTTCTAGGACGGGTGAGGTGAGTGAGGAGTCGCTCCAGTCAACTTCGTCTTCTGCTTCCTCTGTGTATCTCGTTGAAGAGGTGGGAGGATTGGGGGCACGGTTGGCAGCCATGGTGCAGCTGGTGGGAATATGTTAGTGTTGGAGCAGTAAGTGTGGGTGCTTACTTGCTAGTATGTCAGTGCAGTGGTGATGTTGTTAGCAACGCTTGGTGGCAGGATATCGGAAATGTATGAGGAGTACGAGATGTTTCGGCGGTGAGAGGGTGAAGAAGTTGAAAGTTTGAGGGTTGTGAGAGGGAGACTTTTCGAGCTACGAGGAGTCACGGGAGTGGGTCTTTCACTTGTGCAGATGAGAGACACTAGAAGCAGGACGGCAGCCAATGGAAAGCGGTGCCGGAAGGCCGTATCTATTGTACAGCGTTTGTTTACAGATAAAGGCTATGTATGTATGAATCAGGGATTTATTCAGTAAAAGTGAAGCCGAGTGGTGTTAGGATCTTATCCTGGACCACTTTGTTCGCGGCTTCACCACCGCGTTCGAGGGCCACGGCGCCGATTATCGAATACAATGATGTTGTGACCACGGCAGAGAGACCAGAGCCTTGTAGGTCGTTGGTCTGGGGAGTGTTAGCAAAGCGATCGTGGATGTGGGAGTGGCTGCGGTGAACTATGTATAAAATATAAACATACTTGTTTTGGTTTCCATCGCGTAACTTTGTCTAGTCCATACCGCTCAGCAATTGGTGCCAACCGTGACTTGTCTAGAACGCGATCTTCTGCCTCTTGTGTCAAACCCGGCAGGCCGCTAAGTGCAGCATGCAGATATGGTCTCCGTCCAAATTCGTCAGGTAGCGGCCGTCCGGCTTCGTCTTTGGGCCAGGATTCGACCTGTGGAGAGTTAAGTAGGGCGTGTGATGTCTGCAACGATACTATCCTCCGCCCTGCGCAATTCGTCAGCACTTATGCCTTATTTCAACCACTCCCGAGCCCCGCGTACGTACCCAAATATGCCAACCGGTCATTGAACCCTCTCCTCCCATGGTCAAAGCTCTTATGCGTAACTGCCAGCCATTTAACCTCATCGCTTAACACCTTGTCCCCACCGGGTCCTAGTAGCCGCACATACACGTCGTCTAACCTCCGGGGATCCTCATTCACTTTGAAAATAGGGCCTTTGGGTAGAGGCCGTATCCGGATAGGTGCTATCATACGCGCGGGGGTCTGCTGCCACCGGGGTCGCTCGGAGGCGTCCGAATCATATTCGGGGGTGCGAGAAGGTGCAGTAGTCGAGAATGTGCATGCGGGGGTCCGCAAGAGGGAGCGTTGTGATCGTTGCGCGGTGCGGAGGGGACATGTGGCGGTGGATATTAGGGCGCGGAGAGGCTGTTTGGATGCCATTGGCGGGTAAAGATGGGATTTTCTTAATCGGTGGGCGAAGAATTGGCGGCGATCGTCAATGAGCTCTTCGTGGGTTGAGGTGAAGTTAAGATGGAAAAGTTACCATCCGCTCGGCTAGCCTCATATAGACTAGTCTACTTCACGCATTGCCTTTACATTTCAACATCACGTCCGTTCACCCCTTATATGCTTCTTGCCAGTCCCGCCATGGCTAATATTACTACCTCGAACTCTCTCCAAGACCTCCTCTCAGATGTCCTACCAAAGGACGTTCCGTTCACCTTCTATCACTATTCGACACCCCCGACCAGATCGCCAGCCTTATACTCCGCACCTCCGCACCTCAAACCCGAACGAACTTTTTGTGAATCACAATTCCTGGCAGTTTCAATAACACCAAAAGATAGAGCTGGTTCGGGGACGGGGGACGAGCTGCTTGTTCTCGCAATTGAAATCTTGATATACACTACGAAACACCTCACAACCATCTTCGTCTCCAAGGCCGACTCAACAGGCTACCTAGCGAGGCTCAACCTCCCCCGGTCACAAGCTGGATCACCTCTGAAGGCAATATGTGGAACATTTGTTTCGTGGCTGGCAAAAGAAAGACAGCGAGATGGGAAGAAATTGGTCGTTTCGTTGTTTGCAAGGGCACAGGATCAATACCTGTTTCCCGCGAGTATTGAGAACTCAGACAAGCACGTTTTGGATGATAGAGGTCTGGTCAAATGGTGGTGCAAGGTTCTGGATCCGCTCGTACGGGAGTACGCGGCTGAGGCCGAAAAGAAACCACTGAGAGAACAGCTGGCGGACAGCAAGTCCGGGATTACGCGCAATGGAGCTTCGTCGAAAGCAGAGCGCACCGCGAAAGGACACCTCATAATCCCGGGTTTTGACACCTACGATACCATGCGCTATGTGCCACCTCCGCCCATGCCCACAGCACCGTGCCGCTGGGCATCCTCACACCCGCTCCTCCAACTCGCGCCTCATCCAGGCGCCCCTCCGCGTTGTCTCATACCACATTTCCCCGACGATCCGAAATCCCGATACCTTGACGAGCTAGACGAAGAACTACCAGACCGCGGGGGCGATGTTATAACACAAGACGGCGGCACACCCAGTCGGAGTAATGGCCAATGGAAGAGCATCAAAACCCTTGACCAATTCTGGGAAATGATGGCATTCAGGCAGGAATGCTCTTCGGGAAGGATAGTAGGGTTTATCTGGGTTATCATAACACCACCTGCGCTCTCAATTCCAGAGGTAGACGAGAGTCAGCCATCACAGTCCTGCTCCCAATCCTTTTCCCAAAACGAGTCTCAGGAGAGTGCACACGCTTTAACATCACCACCAAGGAAGAAGGCGACTCACAAAAAACCTCGAAGGAGGAAGGTGAACACAGAGACGGGGCCAATTCCTCTAATCATCCCTAGAATCAAGTCGTCGACTTCAAACATCTCCACGACATCGAACGGTTGTCGAGGTGCATCGTCAAAACTCCCGCAGGAATCAACTTTATACTTTACCTGGCCAACACATACTCGAGGTAAAGTTCTATTCTCGTCGAGAGACTACAATCGTGCACACGAAGTCCTGCTACAGCAGAACTTCGCAACACTAGCGGCCACGGCCAAGAGCACCAAAAGATGGAAGGATGAGATCGCAGTTCTGGGAGGAGCAGAGAACTGGAGTTGGACAGTCATCGGCAAGAAGGAATTCACGGGGCCGACATCAAGCGGGGTCTCTGCAGCTATACCCATAAACACTGTGATCGGAGTGCGGAAGAAGCGAAAGCCGAACGTTGCGGAAGATAGCCAGGGTAAACCCGACGAGGGTGCCAAAATCCTTGATGACGGCCTGGTCAGAAAGAAAGCGAAAACGGAGGTTGACGCCGCCAGACCCATAAATAATGGAGTCAACATACTGGGGGCCGGGCTGGTACGGAAGAAGCCGAAGAATTGAGATGTCGGAGTTTAGAGTTTGAAGACTTGGATAATTTCACAATGCCACGTTATTGATCTGGATCGTATGATTCATGGAGAGGCGCGCCAATAGGTTTTGCATATTGCATTTTATGGATACAGGGCTAGATGGGACGGGACGGCATTTTTATTGTTATCCAATGCAGAAATCCGAGCATTTACTTATTTGCTGGCATGAGTGGGTTGGTTTCTTTTGAATGATAGGTATCGAAAGCCCGTGTTCCCCGAGTGTCTCGCGGTTGGATGGTCACCGCCACACCGAAAAGTAAACAACCCGTCGAGCGTCAGCCTGGTGAGCCCAGTGCACGCTAGAGTGGCATATTTATCACTGCTCGTCACCACTAGTGCTTCCCTGGCTTTGTGTAGCGGGACGCTTTCAAATCGTGATGCACCAGCATTAGTAACTATTCACACGTGATCCCTGCTGCCGATCCGACCATACACCTAAATCCTTCGCAAACCCCGAGCCATTTCCAAAACATAAAAGATTACGCTGTCCAATTTCTACGCCGCACCACCACGGCGCATGTATCGCGCTCCCCTCCCACATCTCGACACCGAACATGACTCCATGTCGCACACTTACATTGCAACAGTGTGCCTCGTATGGTTTATTGTAGTGTGGTGTGTATGCGCGACCGGAGTTATCCAATTGTATGCGAGCACTCAGACCACGACGTCAGCGCTTGAATATCTACTATCCAGATACTAATATTACCCAGATTCCGCTACCACTGGAGAAAGCCACCACCCGCAGCCTGCCTCTCGACCTTGAAAGAGGAAGATATACCTCATGTCACCATTATTCGGCCAGTGAAGGGCCTCGAGCCACGCCTTTACGAGTGTCTCGCTGCCACGTTCCGACAGACGTATCCAAAGCGCAAGCTCACAACATGTTTGTGCATATCCTCGCGGGCCGATCCAGCGCTTCCAATCCTAGAACGCCTCGTACGCGATTTCCCAGACTGCGATGCCAGGATCCTAGTCGAAGAGGATGACCCAATTCTCATAGCAAACCACGATGCCTTAGGACCGAATCCCAAGATCAGAAACATGAGTCGTGCATACAGAGAGGCAAAAGGTGACATTGTTTGGATCCTGGACTGCAATGTATGGCTTGGCAAGGGTGTCTGCGGCCGTATGGTGGACCAGTTGTGTGGTTATGGTGGCAAGAAGCAGTACAAATTTGTCCACCAGACGCCGCTCTCTATCGACATGGACGGGTCAAATTTCAGCTCCGAAGAAAGGAAATTGTTGCTGAGCGGAGAGCAAGACAACGGCAACGCATCTACAATTGCAAAGTCCAACAACCCAAAGCATTCTCGTGGCTGGTTTGCTCGGATATTACAACGTGGAGGTGGACGCCTGGACGAAGCTTTTCTGTCGAGCGCACATCCCAAATTCTACGTAGCCATCAACACTGTGGCCGTTGCACCATGTGTTATGGGTAAAAGTACAATGTTTCGGCGCTCCCATCTCAACTATGTCACCACATCCAATCCAAATCGATCGCCTGGCATCGACTTTTTCTCCGACAACATATGCGAAGATCATCTAATCGGCGACGCATTGTGGAAGAGGCCACAGGCTTTCGAGCGGCGTGGCTATCAGCCCCGACAAGGCGAGAAAGTTGAGAAGTTCGGCAAACACGAGCTGCTGTTCGGCGACTTTTGCTTCCAACCTATCTCACATACGTCTGTGGCCGCATGCATTGATAGGCGAGTCCGCTGGCTTCGTGTTCGCAAATTCACTGTCACATTGGCCACCCTCGTCGAGCCGGGCACTGAGTCCATCCTTTGCAGTCTATATGGGGCTTATGCAATGACGGCACTACCTTTTTTTGCTCGAATCGGGATATCACCAACCTGGACTTGCTTTTTTCTTGTCTGGTTAGCGAGCATGTCACTCTGGTGTCTCGTCGACTACACGCAGTACCTCCTCCTTCACTGTGCGAAGACAGTCGAGCTGGATGCGAATACTCCAGACTTTGTCCTGCCACAGCGCTCAGCGCGTTCGTACTCTTCCTCTCGCCAACCTCTGCTCGGAAAAGAAAACTACTCGCAGCCCAGCTTGCTCCATGGCGCCAGACGGTCCGTACCCGAGTGGCTTTTCGCGTGGATAGGGCGTGAAGTATCCGCATTCCCGATCTGGGTTTGGGCTTTCTGGGGCGGAGTTACTGTTGAGTGGCGCGGCCGCAAGTTTTGGGTCGGACTTGACATGAAAGTCCATGAGATTTTCTAAGATATAAAATGAGGCATTGGTGAGCCTGCGGGGTAGGTAATGGCGGCATCTTGGGCGTACCATGGCATCCGGGTAATTTTGGACACCGTATCCTTTGAGCATTTGGAGGCGTGCTTTCGGGCGTTGCGTTTTGATGTAGGACAGACACCTGTTATGCATCCATGACATGATAATGATGGGTATATGGTATGCGATAGATCTAACGCTGTATGTTTGTCACAATTAGCTCTCAATTCCACTTATCTCGAGATCCTGATTGGTGCCACACGTGAAAACATCCATCGGGACCATTTCCAAAACATGGCCAGCCAGCATACCCTTCCGAGTGATCCGTCCCGCGCCACAGATATGCTGTGCCACAGGGTAATCTCGCCAATCGGCGAGTCGTTGTGTGACGTATGATGTGACGAAGCAGCAGTCACCCCACAACGTGATCCGCTGAAGGAAGTCGAAGTCTACCTATTAAGATGGTGCAGGATGCAAGTGAAAAGGATCGAGGATGTGAACAAAAACAACTTGACTGGAAACTCTAATACGTTCCAAACAAACATACAACAAACAAACAAATAAACAAACGAACAGTCTAGGGGAACTAAGGATACTTCGTTAAAAACTCTATATAACACACGAAACGGCGAACAATCGGTTCGACGAGTATTATCGACAGTACGAGGACGACGAAGTGGACATAATGATCAAGGCAATATTTTTAATTATTATCACAT
This sequence comes from Clavariopsis aquatica, assembly GCA_013620735.1. Lineage (NCBI taxonomy): Eukaryota > Fungi > Ascomycota > Dothideomycetes > Pleosporales > Clavariopsis > Clavariopsis aquatica. Next base: position 11,424 of record JAAZQE010000889.1, read on the forward strand.
TGTTTGGTATGTCCCTTTTCCAAAGGCAAAGAAATCTTTTTTAGGGAGTTAAAAAAAAATATCGGTTGTGAAAGTAATAGTATGATGGCAGCAAATACTGACGCGGAACAGTGCCGCCCGTGGGCGTCTTCCTCGTTACAGGATGTGGCATGGACCTCCTTATCAACATCCTCTTCACCTGTTTTGGGTATGTTTGCTTCCCCCCCGGTTCTTCCCTCGACATATTCTAACACGGGTTAGCTACTTCCCTGGTCACATCCACGCTTTCTACATTGAATACGTGTACTTCAAGCGGCGTGGTGAGGCGCGGGCGGGAATTTATAATACACAGCCCGCGCCGGGAGTGTATAGTAGTAAGGTACAGCGCGGCGGGATGCATGGTGACCAACACCGGGAAGCTGTGCCGGAACAACAGGAATATGTGGCGCCGCAAGGGCAGACGTATGGGACGATGTAGGG
>JAAZQE010000089.1:0-56110 GCA_013620735.1 Clavariopsis aquatica
CTGCTGTGGCTGCAACCTCGCACCCTTCCCGCAACCTGTGTCGTCCATACCCTGTCCGCCCGCAGGGTTTACCGAGCGTTCGACCTGCCCGCGAGCAGAACCCCGCGCTCCCCCATTCGCCCATTTCCTTATCAACGTCTTCTGTGCATTGTGTGGCAGCTATCAGTCGCCGCCGAGCCGGAATAGCGTCATTGGCGTCAATTGCCCGTAGCGCGATTGTTGAAGCTCGCGGCCGAGGTCGCCTGCCATCCCATTACTTGTGGAGTGACTGTCACACTGCACACTGCCATCCCCAGCACCACTCTCCCACACCCTCCCTTCTGTTTCTGAAATATCGTGCTGCCGTGAGCTTCTTCACCACGACATTCATCCAACCCGTACCTCGCAAACAACAGCATACGTTCCTGGAAGACCAAGGGCTAACTATAAACCCAGCCAGCCTCTAGAACAACAACTACTGCTACTTCAACTGCTACTGCTGCTAGCTACTGCTACAAGTCATAGCCCGCAAGCAATACAACAGCATCCTGTCTTAACCCACCCTGCTCCGCGATATCGACACACCCTACACGACTGGAGATTCGGCCTATTGCCGATATAATGGGTCGGGTCTCATTCGCCGAGGATACAAAACTACCCCAGGAAACAGACATTGGAGAGGAGCAAGCTTCCGTGTTCACCTATCAAGATGGTCCGGAGAACAAGTCTTGGGCAGGTGCCCTACCATTGAAGCAGGGTCTATATGACCCCGAGCTCGAAAAGGATGCTTGTGGTGTGGGGTTTGCAGCGTGAGTGCCTCTTCACATGTTATGCGGGTTGTGGTTTGGAGCTAACCATTTTTAGTCATATCAAGGGCGTACCGAGTCACAAGATTATTTCCGATGGTAAGAGAGATATTGCTCTGCCGAAAGCTTTGTACCTACTTGCTAACAATTACATGCAGCTAGGTCACTCCTCTGCAACATGACCCATCGAGGTGCCGTGGGATCCGATGCACGAGATGGAGACGGAGCTGGTGTGATGACGTCCATTCCTCACAAGTTCTTCGTAAAAGAGTTCGGACGTGAGCAAGGCTACAAATTGCCCTCGCTCGGTCAGTACGCCACCGGAAATCTCTTCTTCAAGCCAGACCCCCAGATCTTGGAAGAGACCAAGACAATGTTCGAGGATGTCGCAGACCAATTCGATCTGAGAGTGCTCGGATGGAGAGTGGTACCCCGAGATTCCACTCTTCTGGGTCCTGCAGCTCTTTCCAGAGAGCCTATCATACTTCAGCCCTTCGTGGTTTTGAAGGCCGCATACGGGGACGGAAAGGAGCCGAAGGCGGATTTCAACGATGTCTACGACGCAGGATATTTTGAACGCCAATTATACGTGATGCGAAAGCGCGCCACTCATGTAATCGGGCTGCACAATTGGTTCTATATTTGCTCATTAAGCAACAAGAATATTGTGTACAAGGGGCAATTGGCTCCAGTTCAGGTATACGAGTACTATCACGATCTCGTCTCTGTTGACTACGAGGGCCACTTTGCCTTGGTGCACTCACGGTTCTCTACCAACACGTTCCCTAGCTGGGATCGAGCACAGCCCCTGCGATGGGCAGCCCATAATGGTGAAATCAACACATTGCGAGGCAATAAAAACTGGATGCGTGCCAGAGAAGGCGTCATGAAGTCAGACCTATTCGGCGAAGATCTTGACCTCTTATATCCCATTGTGGAGGATGGCGGTTCCGATTCTGCAGCATTTGACAATGTTCTGGAACTCCTCACAATCAATGGTGTTCTTTCTCTCCCAGAGGCAGTTATGCTAATGGTACCAGAAGCATGGCAAGGCAACCACTCAATGGATCCCGCAAAACAGGCTTTCTACGAATGGGCCGCTTGCATGATGGAGCCTTGGGACGGACCGGCGTTATTCACATTTTCTGATGGTCGGTACTGTGGTGCCAATCTAGATAGAAATGGTCTCCGCCCTTGCCGTTATTATGTCACTGACGACGACCGAATTGTCTGCGCTTCAGAAGTTGGCACAATCTCTATTGACCCCGAGCGAGTAGTGCAAAAGGGTCGGTTGCAACCTGGGCGTATGCTTCTCGTGGATACTGTTGCGGGCCGTATCGTGGACGATGCAGAGCTGAAGAACACGGTCTCTTCGCGTCACGACTTCCGTGCATGGGTTGAAAAGAATCTACTCACTCTCCCCAAGATCCTCAAGCAAGTTGGCGATAAAGGTCTTGATCTTACGCATACACTTACAGAATCACGGCTCCAAGAGGATCCCCGTCTGCGAGCCTTCGGCTACTCCCTTGAGCAAGTCAGTCTGCTTTTGGGGCCCATGGCTGCTGATTCCAAGGAAGCGCTGGGCTCGATGGGCAACGATGCACCTCTAGCATGCCTTGCTACCCAACCTCGTCTTCTATACGAATACTTCCGTCAACTCTTCGCACAGGTTACAAACCCCCCAATTGACCCCATCCGCGAAGCCATTGTCATGTCGCTAGAGGCATACGTTGGTCCCCAAGGCAACCTACTGGAGATGAATGAAGGACAGTGCCAGCGTCTTCTACTACCTTCACCTGTGCTTTCCCTCGAAGAGTTCAAGGCCCTGACCAACACTCACACCCTCCATTCCGAATGGTCTGTCAAATACATCGATATTACATTCCCGAAACAGGAGGGAATTCAAGGATATATGGCCGCCCTAGACCGGATCTGCGAGGCTGCCACAGAGGGTATTAACAGCGGCGATAACTTCCTTGTCTTATCCGACCGCGCGACCTCAGCAGACCGAGTACCAGTATCTACTCTGTTGGCGACTGGTATGGTTCATCATCACCTTGTCCGGAACAAGTGGCGATCACAGGCTGCTCTCATCGTCGAGACAGGTGAAGCCCGTGAAGTACATCACATGTGCGTGCTTGTTGGATATGGAGCTGATGCCATCTGCCCCTACCTGGCTATTGAATGCATTCTCAAGATGCACCGGGAGAACCTTATCCGCAAGAAACTTACCCCCGAGCAACTCATTGATAACTACAAACATTCGTGCGATGGAGGCATATTGAAAGTGATGAGCAAGATGGGAATCTCCACCCTCCAGTCATACAAGGGAGCTCAGATCTTTGAAGCTCTCGGCATTGACGACACCGTTGTAGACCGCTGCTTTACAGGCACTGCGTCTCGCATCAAGGGTATGACTTTCGAACTGATTGCCCAGGACGCGTTCGCTCTTCATGAAAAGGGTTTCCCTAGCCGAAGCATCGTCGAAGTGCCAGGTCTATCTGAGACGGGCGAATACCACTGGCGTGATGGGGGAGAGCCCCATGTCAACGATCCTACAGCCATTGCCAACATCCAGGATGCGGTTCGCACGAAAAACGACAAGTCCTACGAAGCGTACTCGATCAATGAATATGAGCGTATCAAGGATTGTACTCTTCGTGGTCTCTTGGATTTCAACTTTGATGATCGCGCCCCGATTCCAATCGACCAAGTCGAACCTTGGACAGACATTGTTCGCCGCTTCGTCACTGGAGCCATGTCTTACGGTTCCATTTCAATGGAATCTCATTCCACTCTTGCCGTGGCCATGAATCGATTAGGAGGCAAATCCAACACAGGAGAAGGAGGTGAAGACCCTGAGCGAAGTCTCCGGTTGGAGAACGGTGACACCATGCGCTCTGCTATCAAGCAGATTGCTTCAGGTCGTTTTGGTGTCACTAGCAACTACCTTGCCGATGCGGATGAACTCCAAATCAAGATGGCTCAAGGAGCCAAACCTGGAGAAGGTGGTGAGCTTCCAGGACACAAAGTGTCTGGCTCTATCGCTAAGACTCGTCACTCCACCCCTGGTGTTGGTCTCATCAGCCCCCCACCCCATCACGATATCTACTCGATTGAGGATCTCAAGCAATTGATTTACGATCTGAAGTGCTCTAATCCTCGCGCCCGCGTGTCTGTCAAACTAGTCTCCGAGACCGGGGTTGGAATTGTAGCTTCTGGTGTAGCCAAGGCGAAGGCCGATCACATTCTCATATCCGGTCATGATGGTGGAACTGGTGCCTCTCGATGGACTGGCATTAAGTACGCTGGTCTTCCTTGGGAACTTGGTCTTGCGGAAACGCATCAGACTTTGGTTCTCAACGATCTGCGTGGACGTGTGGTTGTCCAAACTGACGGTCAACTTCGAACTGGACGCGATGTTGCTATCGCATGTCTCCTCGGTGCCGAAGAATGGGGCTTTGCAACCACTCCCCTTATCGCCATGGGCTGCATTATGATGCGCAAGTGCCATTGTTAGTATTTTTCCTTCACCATTCGTCATCTTCCCCAACTATGGGTTCCTTTCCTGTTTTCCCACACATTTTTTTGCATTAACCTCTTGCTTCTACGGACCATTATTCCACTTTTACTAACGCACTTTAGTGAACACCTGTCCCGTTGGTATTGCTACCCAAGACCCTGAACTCCGCAAGAAGTTTGTTGGTACCCCCGAGCATGTTATCAATTTCTTCTACTATATTGCCAACGAGCTTCGAGCTATCATGGCAAAGTTAGGATTTCGCACCGTCAACGACATGGTTGGGCACTGTGAGGTGCTCCGCATTCGGGATGATCTCCGCACACCCAAAACCGAGAACATCGACCTCTCCCTCATTCTTACACCCGCCCACACACTCAGACCAGGCGTTGCCACGTTCAACGTTCGCAAACAGGACCATCGACTCCATGTCCGCCTTGATAACAAGCTCATTGCCGAGTCTGAACTTGCTCTCGAGAAGGGACTGCCTGCCCGCATTGAATGCGACATTGTCAACACCGACCGTGCTCTGGGTGCCACCTTATCGTACCAAATCAGCCGACGGTATGGCGAAGCTGGCCTACCACAAGACACCATCCATGTGAACATACGTGGCTCTGCTGGACAGTCTTTTGGTGCCTTCCTTGCCCCTGGTGTGACACTTGAGCTTGAGGGCGATTCCAACGACTATGTTGGCAAGGGTCTTTCCGGTGGTCGTCTCATCATCTACCCGCCCCGAACTGCTGTTTACCGGGCAGAGGAGAACATCCTCATTGGAAATACTTGCTTGTACGGCGCTACTCGTGGTACCTGTTACTTCCGCGGTGTCGCTGCTGAGCGATTCGCCGTCCGCAACTCGGGTGCGACTGCTGTCGTTGAAGGTGTTGGTGACCACGGTTGTGAGTACATGACTGGTGGGCGTGTCCTTGTTCTCGGTTCTATTGGGCGTAACTTTGCTGCTGGTATGTCTGGAGGTATTGCCTACGTCCTCGACATTCACCAGGACGTTGAACAGAAAGTTAACCAAGAGATGGTTGAGCTCACCGGAATTGAGGATCCCCAGGAAATTGCCTTCGTGCGTGGTCTGATTGAAGATCACCATCACTACACTGGCTCTGAACTCGCTGCTCGTATCCTGCTCGATTTCACCCGTGCCCTCCCGCGCTTCGTCAAGGTTATGCCAACTGACTACAAGCGTGTCCTGGAGGAAGAGGCGGCAAGGGAGGTTGAAAAGAGGAGGAAGGAATACCCCCTTCCAATTCTTGCCGGTAACCCAGTGCGCGCCGCCCATGAAGAGTCCCGTCAAGCCGCTCATGAGCATGAGGCTAAGGACAAAAAGAAGGCTGACCTACTCGATATTGAAGAAAGTGTTACGGACGCCAAAGCAGAAAAGAAGAAAGCACTTGTTCTGGATAAGACTCGTGGCTTCATGAAATATCAGCGACGCTCCGAGAAATACCGTAACCCGAAGACACGCACTCGTGATTGGCAGGAGTTGTCCCAACGGTTGAATGAGGACGAACTGAAATACCAGACTGCACGTTGCATGGACTGTGGTGTACCATTTTGCCAGTCCGACACTGGTTGTCCGATCAGTAACATCATTCCCAAGTGGAATGAGCTAGTCTTCCAGAACCAGTGGCAAGATGCTCTCAACCGTCTGCTCATGACAAACAACTTCCCTGAGTTCACAGGTCGTGTTTGCCCTGCCCCTTGCGAAGGTGCTTGCGTCCTTGGGATCAATGAGGATCCTGTCGGTATCAAGTCAATTGAGTGTGCTATCATCGATCGTGGTTTCGAGAAGGGCTGGATGGTTCCCTCGCCGCCCAAGAACCGTAGTGGCAAGAAGGTCGCGATCATCGGATCTGGCCCAGCTGGTCTGGCTACAGCAGATCAATTGAACAAGGCGGGTCACAGCGTAACGGTGTATGAACGCTCCGATCGAGTTGGAGGTCTGCTAATGTACGGCATCCCGAACATGAAACTGGACAAGAAAGTTGTACAGCGCCGCGTAGACTTCATGGCTGCTGAGGGAATCACGTTCAAGACTGGTGTCGCTGTTGGTCAAGAAGGGCAACCAAGCCTCGAATCTCTCCGCGCAGAGAACGACGCCGTCGTCCTGGCGACCGGAGCAACTGTCGCTCGTGATCTTCCCATCAAGAACCGTAACCTTGAAGGTATTCACTATGCTATGCAATTCCTGCACAGAAACACGAAGTCTCTGCTTGACTCCAACCTTGAGGATGACGCCTACATCTCAGCTAAAGACAAGGATGTTGTTGTCATTGGTGGAGGTGACACAGGTAATGACTGCATCGGAACATCTGTCCGACATGGAGCGAAGTCTGTCACCAACTTTGAGCTTCTGCCACAACCGCCACCAGAGCGTGCCCGCGATAACCCATGGCCGCAGTGGCCCCGCATCTATCGCGTGGATTACGGACACTCGGAAGTCAAGACCCACATGGGCAAAGATCCCCGCGAGTTCTGCGTCATGTCCAAGGAATTTGTCGATGATGGAGCTGGCAATGTGAAGGGTATCAACACTATTCGAGTTGAGTGGACGAAGTCTGCCTCGGGAGGATGGGATATGAAGCAGGTTGAAGGCAGCGAGCAATACTTCCCCGCTGATCTTGTGCTCCTTTCCATGGGTTTCTTAGGCCCGGAAGAGCACGTTTTGAATAACATCGTTGAGCGAGATGGCCGCAAGAACGTCAAAACTCCTCCCGGCCACTATAACACTAACCTTCCTGGTGTTTTCGCTGCTGGTGATTGCCGGCGTGGACAGTCTTTGATAGTCTGGTAAGTTTTGCCTCGTATATTCCTTATGTTATATTCACTAACTGTACTCAGGGGAATCAACGAAGGCCGCCAGTGCGCGCGCGATGTTGACTCTTTCCTGACCGGCGTCGGAAGCCAGCTTCCAGTGACTGGAGGTATTGTGAAACGCCTTCCATATGAAGTTCTCAACCGCGAGAACGTTGCTCCGCAGGAGCCAATCACGGTTACTGCATAAATGATTTTATGGTTTATAGTTCTACGAATTTGGTATGTTACGGTCTATGGTTTTCATGTTTGGCAGGATGTTATGAAAATTTCTGGTTTGCGTTGTGTATTACGTTGCATTGTCGTTTGTTTGCCTACAAGATACCTCTTTTCATAATGACGGAGTCATATGGGCGGCATTTGCAGTGTACAATAGCTTAGTTTAAATTTGAAACACTTTTATTATACAAATTGTATATAATAAGTTTAATGTGACTTGAATCGAATGAAAAATATAGGCCAACGGCAGGATGTTCAAAAAAAGATTGCCTTAGTATCTGCCAACGGTAATATAAACCATTTACCGGCATATCACCCAATAATTAAATGATCCCCCACGAAGTGACCCCAGAGGATTGATTATCCTCCTGATGTTGGTGTGAAACTTCTCAGGCGTTTAGGTGTTTGCATCTGATTATGGACGTGAAGGTGCCACAATGTGGCGCATGTGTGGCGTTTTCATAAAAAGGGACGTGCTTTCTTCCATCCAACATCGACGTCACCAGCAGAATTACAGCGAACTGCCATCACCATCGTTTCAAGATATACACACGACATGATTCCTTAGTGGTAAAAATGTTATCCAGGATTCAATGGCAGCGCCCTACTCCAAGAAGCCTGAAAATTGCTCGAGTTGGACTGCAAAAGAGTCTCTCAAGGTATGTCATATATATGTTCAAAGACGTTTTTCATCATTGCAAATCCCTGTGATGTGAGATGCTGACAGCCTTTTAGAGCACCTTTTGTCTTACATCAAAGATGCTGGGTTGGAAGAAGCCGATTGTACTCGTCGCAGCTCGGCGATGATAAGTCAGGTCATATCAGCGCGGGGTCAAATGAAGGCATACTTTTTTTTGACAGTATGCACGTTCGTTTCTCATTACCTTTCCGATATAATTAACGTGTTCAAGATGTTTTTCCTTTGAAAGTTCAAAGGCTTCTTGGGGTATCATTTGCGTCTTATGACAAGCCACCAACTTTCCTCAATTACTTCATCAGCCCTGGAGTCAGCGGCACTGATCCTAGCCAAATTATCGAGAGGGCTGGGACGAAGAATGGCCTCCATATCAAAGCTACCGATGTTGTTCTGAGATTGAAGGAAGGCGGGGCTTTTGTCAAGTTCACGCACGATGGGACTAGACCTGTCTCTGAGATCGAGATGACTTTGAAGCAGTATCTCAAAACTTCCCGGATCAAGCCGTGGTGGAGTCCATTTCGCAGGATGCATGTAAACCTTGTTCGAGGCCGCCCATGGATCGAGGATCTTTTCCGTCTCCCGAGTTCGCGTCTGAAGGTAGAATTTATAGCTCCGGAGCCGGGAGCCGAGGCTGTGGAATTATCTCAAGAGCAGCTGTATGCGTTCTTCAGGCAGTATGGAAAGTTGGGAGATATCATCGCACAGCCGTATGATTCGAAAATCTTGCCGAAATTTGCGCTTCTCGATTTTTCTAATATGCCCAAGGCTATCATGGCGAAGAATTGCATGCATGGATACTACGTCTCAGAAGCCGAAGGGGGAGGGAAGAAAGGAACTGTATTGAAGCTCACGTATGAACAGAAAACCAAGGGTCATTGGTTCCGGGACTGGCTCGTCAATCATCCAAGGATTGTCATTCCCATCATTGCAGCATTGGTGGCAGGTCTTACCGTTGTCGTTTTCGACCCAATCCGAACCTTCTTTGTCAAGGCCCATATTACGAGATCCCTGTATATCCAGGATAACAAAATATACCAATGGATTAAGGGATATGCGACTGATATCATTAAATGGAGGCACCGCCGTGAAGATGATGCCGGAATGGAGGCTGTGTGGGATGACAGAAAGGGCAATATCCGACAAATCCAAACTTGGTTAATGGAGACTGCAGATACTTTCATCATTGTTCAGGGACCTCGTGGCTCAGGTAAGCGAGAACTAGTCGTTGATCAGGCCCTGAAGGATAAGAAACACAAGATCGTAATTGATTGCAAACCAATCCAAGAAGCTCGTGGTGACAGCGCAACGATTAATGCAGCTGCTGCAGAAGTGGGATATCGACCTGTATTCTCGTGGATGAATAGCATTAGTGGCATGATCGATATGGCCGCTCAAGGCGCTACAGGAGTTAAGACTGGTTTCTCGGAAACCCTCGACACCCAACTTGGAAAGATATGGAACAATACAGCAACAGCTCTTCGTCAAATTGCCCTAGATAATCGACACGCCGACGATAAGGATGCACACCTCGGAGATGATGAGTGGCTAGAAGCTCATCCCGAGCGAAGGCCTATTGTGATCATTGATAATTTCTTGCATAAGAGCCAGGAGGGTGGAATTGTTTATGACAAGATCGCGGAATGGTAAGCCCCCAACGGAGAAAATTATTCTTGTATGCCTTTACTAAGTAATCAACAAGGTCTGCACGACTTACAACAGCAAACGTAGCCCATGTAATATTCCTTACCAACGACGTCTCATTCAGTAAATCCCTCTCCAAAGCGCTACCAGACCGGGTATTCCGCCAAATCTCTCTTTCAGACTGCAGTCCCCAGGTTGCCAAACGATTCGTCATCTCGCACCTAGACGCCGATGTCGACGATGACCCGCCTAACAAAGATGGCACACCGAAAGTTGTGCCTTCAGAGAGCCGTACTGATCTCGGCGAGCTTGATACATGTATTGACCTTCTGGGTGGCCGTCTCACTGATCTTGAGTTTCTGGCAAGGAGAATTAAGACGGGCGAGACACCCACAAAGGCTGTACATGAAATTATTGATCAGTCCGCCTCCGAGATCTTGAAAATGTACATCTTCGGCATCGACGATGATGGTGGTTCGAAGCATTGGAGCGCGGAACAAGCGTGGTTCCTGATTAGGAAACTCGCAGCAAAGGAGAACCTGCGATACAACGAAGTTCTTCTTTCTGACACGTTCAAGACTGACGGCGAAAATGTGCTCCGCGCCCTCGAGCAAGCGGAGCTCATCAGCATCATCTCGGGTCCTAACGGCCGGCCAGCTGTCATCAAAGCAGGCAAACCAGTTTACCACCCTGCTTTCCAAAGACTGACGGAGGACAAAGTGCTGAGAAGTAGACTGGATCTGGCTATTTTGGCAGATCTGACGAAGATCGAGAATGCGATCATTGAGAAGATTGAGAATGAGCTGTTGCTCTTGAGCAAGTTGAAGAGTCAACCTAAGCAAATGGCGCCGCGGATCCAGTATCTGCTGGAGAAGTTGAGAGCTAGCCAGGAGAAGGTGGAGGCGTATGATATGGAAGGGAAGGGATTGAAGAAGGTGCTTGGTGAGGAGTACTAGAGTGATGACCCTGGGGAAACTTTGGGGGAGGGAAAGGACGTTGCCGTTGCAGGAACGCCCTTGACTGTACATAATGATAACACTCTACTTATAAACTTGGAGATTGGGTGGACGAAGGATTTATGGAAACCAATATTGCGAGAAGCAAGTTTTATGGTACATTAAAGCTACATCTAATGCGAGGGAAACTTTTGCTCGTATATGCAAACCCCATCTTCTTTAAGAAGGTAATTCTGAACGCCATGTATGTATGCATGCATGCTCCATGCTCATCCCCTGATCGAACCAAGTAACTGTACATCTCCAGCCAACCAGACTCCAAACTCCATTTCCACAAGTATTGCAGAATCCTTATCTTGTTTTTTTTTTTGGCAGGTGGGCATGCAAGCTTCCATTAAAACAACCACACATACCAAAACAGGAAAATCACAGCGGCGAAGAACCCCACCCATACCTTCCACCCGACGCCTGTCTTCTCAGCCATGCGCAGCATCCGATTCATAGTCCCCTTGAGCTTCAACCTGCTATTTTCAAACGAGTCGTTCATGGTTTCAGCGAGGGCGGTTGAGTCACGGATTTCGTCGCCGATGAGATTTGTCAACTACATTCTATATTAGCAAAAAACCACCTAGATCGAAAGGGGTGAAGGGAGGGGGGGTTCTTGGGAAAGGAAACATACATCTTTTAGCATCCTCACTTTCCCCGTCAGCACGCCGACTTGCTCATCGTTCTGGCTCTCCAGCTCGTCTAATACTGCGTTTGAGTACTGGCCCCTGCTATTCGGCGTCGCGGGTCTGAAGCCTGGAGAACTGCTTCCTCCGTTTGCGCCGGGGTATGCGGCGAAGGCGGGACTTGTGGGCGCAAGGTGGTCTGAGGATTTGTAGCCATATCCATAGCTTGAGGGCGAAGGCGTTGGTCTCGGTTTTGTGCCTTTGGATTTCGAGGGTGACGAGGACCGATTATAGCTGCTGAAGAGGTCGGTTTTTGCGTCTGCGCGGCCGAATCTGGATTCCCCCCCCCATCTCCCATTAACATACACTTTTTTTTTTAAAATGGCACTCTTGAATTCTGCACATACCTTTGCGACATGGTTTCCGTGGCAGGACGACTGTGTGAGTTGCGCGGAAGATCTGGGTGCCCTGAGCGACTGCCAAAATATTGGGGGTTGTGGTGTGCCTGAGTGGAGAAGGACACTTGTCGCGCGGTTGATGGGGGCTTTTTTCGAAAGAGATATCGGAGGTTAGGTGAGGCAAACTCCGTGTGTACACGTTGTGGAGAAAGGGGCACGTGCAGGGATGACAGTGGGAGGCTTGGCTAGGCTTACAATGCGGCCATCGAGTTCCGTGAGTACTATTAACATGACCTTGGGTTTCTTGATAGGATTTTACTTCAAGCAGCACTGAATTCCACGATAATTGTACATGCACCTAAGAACTTGAGAGGTGGAAAAATAACTTATGCTAGTTGTCAATCGTCGTGGGGAATAAATACTGTTGCCAAAGCTTAATTAATCCTCACCAGGTGTTGGAGTTTGAAATCCTGTAGGAACAACAGGAAAAGAGCTGAGAAGACCAATTCCCTTTTTTAGATAAGCCCATAATACTCTACGGTATAGGTATATTGGTCTAATTTAAAAAGTTAATGTGCATCGACAAGGTATTGTATAGTCTCCAAAGAGAAGGAAAGAATTGACAAAGGCGCACTGATTTCAGAATAAGCAATACGCTGCAGCACTTTGACTAGCAGGGAATTCGATTCATTCCCAACTTTTCTCTATGCCTCTCTCCTCATCTTGAAGCATCAAGAAAAAAAAATACCGTAACGAAACCCGCCAATGCCCCTACTGCCGTACCCAGAAAATTTCATCTTTTACAAGTACAAGGAATCGAGGGTGTACCATTACCTATGTGCAGACATAGCCTCTCCTTGCCCTTGATAGGTGAGAGGTAAATTTTACGTGCCAAGTATGCGGATTTAGACGTAAGCCGTTTGCAATTCGTTGAAGCGCACCTCCGGAATGGAGATGTGATTCATTTTCCCACCCACGAAACCATCCATCCGCCGCCTCGTCCTCCTTTCCCATCTTCTCTACAAAATGTCGCATGAAGACCTAGTTCTTGAGTCCAAGTTTATTTAGCAGATGTCCGCTCTTGCCTGCGACCTTGAACTTATCATCGTCGAAGACCCTCAGCAAGCTTTTCCAGACCTGCCCAGGCTCTTGGCTTGCATCAATCGGCTTCCAGATTCCAGTCTTCTGGTAGTACGCAACAACAGGGCTCGTCTGCTGATGGTATGTCAAAAGTCGCTTCTTTAAGGTTTCAGCATTGTCATCAGAGCGCTGTATTAGCGGTTCGCCTGTGATGTCGTCTTTCATATTGTCCTTGGGTGGGTTGAAGATTTTGTGGTAAGAGCGGCCGGAAGCGGGGTGGACGAGGCGACCAGTAATGCGGGCTACGAGCAGAGCATCGTCGATCTGCAGCTCCACGGCATGTTGGAGAGGTTTTCCCGAATCGACTAGCATACCGTCTAGCTTTTCAGCCTGCGTTACTGTTCGCGGGAAGCCGTCGAGGATAAATCTGTATTAAAACGTGTCAGCCACTGATGTCTCGTAGCAATCTGCCAAGCGCAGGAAAGGGTCTCGAATCTAGGGAAAGGCGCCACGAACCCGCTCTTGCACTCGGCGTTGTTATCCAGCTCGTTCTTGATCATATTGACCATGATTTCGTCGCTGACAAGGCCTCCGGCGTCCATGATCTTCTTGGCTTCCCGTCCAAGTGCCGTCTTCTTTGTGACCTGGGCGCGCAACATGTCTCCGGTAGCCTACAATTGTTAGTATCCGACTTCCGTATATCTTCGGAAATCGCGTTCCGTTCGACTGCCAAGGTGTGCGAACATACAAGATGGCAAGCGCAGAATTTATCCTTGATTTTCGGTGCCTGTGTTCCCTTGCCTGCAAAGCCGTGTCAGCGAAGTACTTTCTCAATCCAGCCGCTTTTCGCGCCTGGAAGACCAAAAGACGTACCAGCTCCCGGCGGGCCCATAAGAATCATACGCACGCCTTCCGACGGCGCGCTTCCTCCACCTCCTAACCTACCCTCAAGCTCCGCGATCCGGCCCTCGAGCTTTGAAATGAGGCCTTTGAGGTCATCGACGACCTGTTCCGTTATCGGAGCCATTTTATGGGTTTATATGGGAGAGAAGGAAAGGGGAAAGAAGAAATCAAGTCGTTCAGCGGTAAGAGAAGGGGGGTGGCGGCGCAATGGTGTGGGCGAAAAGTGATGTTGATCTGGGTGAGGTTGCGCTTGTTGGAAAGCTCTCGGCTGGATGGGGACTTGGCATTGCCGTCCCGAGGTCGGGGACTGGCGATATTGCCTCAGCGCGCCGCAGCCGCTCCATCATAAGTCATGTATAGAGGCAGCGTCGCTCCCAACCAAGGCATCTTGCGCACATGGTAATCCCAATGGTGACAAACAACTCCGTTTTCGAATCCCGAAAGATCGAGGAAACGCATAGGCCAATCACTGAGGGCTCGGGTAACGAACGGGTGAACGCGTGATGTAATCTTGACTTTTAGATACTACCTATTTTCATCCGAGGAGATTCACTGGGGTGCGGATGTGCAAATACTTATGACAGATGTAGTAAGGGTTCGTAGGCAAAGCTAGTCTTCTTGCCCTCTACTTGAATTTAGTACCTTCGGACAATTTTCCTTGGATGTGCAAACAAGGCAGCATACACGAAGATCATGCTCGATCAACAGAAAGAATTTGTGCTCCAGTTATTATCAGAGCCGCGACTCTAGTCTGAATTGAGGTACTCGCTGTAGCAACCTTCAGGCAATTCATTCCTTGGTAAATATTTTCCGTCTCATGGGCGTTCGGCCGCGCCGCTGGACCGGAGACATCCCTTAACGCCAAACCCATGTGAGGCCGAAGCCCTGCTGCCCAAACGCCATGCTATGCACCTGGTGACATATGCAAACTAAACCAATTCTACCAAGCTCGTGCTCTGTTATGTTCAACACCCTTTGAAAATCAGTAAGCGCGGACTTTCTTCCCGGAGGCAGGAGTGCTAACCTCAGCCTTCCGCTTTCCGAGAACAGAATCCGGCGTATTTGGCGTAGCAATACCAGCGCCCTTGCTATACTCCTCCCAGCAAGTTGCGTGGTATATCCTACCATTTACCTTCACAGCATCCATCCATACGAAGTCGTTCTCCTCCACCAGCCAATGGTCTTTGAACTCCTCCTGGCAAATCGGGCAGGGCGCACGACCCAGGGCGATATCCGGAACAGGGACGTATTTGTCCTTTGTTTCTTTTTTCGCAACGGCGACGGCACCAGGAGCCCCATTGGAGGCTTGCTCGGGCGCAGTCTCGTCAACTTCATGGTACTCAATCCACTCCTACACGGGTGTTAGGTTTTCAATAACATCCAAGTTAAGAATTTCAATTTACCTTCTCACTGATATACCAGCTTCGATGGATCCCGCGCTTTGCGGCATCCGGATCCTTGACCTTGAAGTGCCAGTCCATATGGCGAGCTTTTTTCTCTCTCCCCTGCGGTGTGCCTTCAAATCGTCGTCCACATGTGACACAAATGTTCGGAATGCCTTCGTAGAGCCTTGAAATTAGGTGAAATCGAGGTTTCTTCATCGAAGCCGTTGTTAATTCGACATCATTTTGAACGTTATGCGTGGATCCTTGACGAGTCATAGGCTCCGGCGCCAAAGGTGTCGAGTTTATAGGAACTCCAGGTGTGCCGAACCCTTTGAGGGCATTTAACAGCCAATCTGCGCTTCCGTGCGCTGCTAGAGGTGGTGGTGGTTGTGCCATCAATGTTGGAAGAGATGCCGGTTGGGAAGGAACAGGAGCAGGAGCGGGAGCAGGGACAGGAGCAGGAGCAGGAGCAGGTTGGTTAAATCGTGCCAGAAGTTGCGCGAGATTAGCTGCAGCTGTTGATGCAGTAGGCGCCAGTGCAGGAGTTGGCACTGGCGTTGAAATCGGCGGGGCCGTAGGTGGAAACGGTTGGGAATAGAAGGGTGGCAAAGAGGGTGGGGCTGATGGTGTTGATTGCAATGGGGTTGTTACCGTTCTCAGCATATCTGCCAAAGAAAGCGACGCGGGCACAGGAGTTGACGATGTTGGTGGCACCGGGGGTCTGGTGTTTGCAAGGAGTTGGGCTAACGCTGGAGGGAAATTCGGCAGTGGCTGTTGCTGGGGAGGAGGTATGACTGGAGGAGGTACAGATACTGGAGGTGCAGATACTGGAGGTGCGAAGGCAGGCATTGGTGGTGAAGGGCGGGATGAAAGCTGTATCTGATTTCGTATTTGCTCAAGTTGCTGCGGTAAAAGGGTTTGAGTTCGCAGGATAGTTTCCAGGCCAAGAAGAGCTTTCAGTTGCGCCTGAGTAGACACGTTGCTTGGGTTGGATGCAAAGTTATCCTTTGTAGTAGCAATTAACTTTGCCAAATCAGATTTCAATTGTTCCAAGTCAAGGGATGACACTGGCTGGGGGGAGGGGGTTACAGGCGGATATTGGACTGATGGCGTGTTTGATGGAGGGTATTGTCCATAATTTTGTGCAGGCGGATATGCCTAAATTATAGTTAGCACATGGTTTGGGAACAATACGATGATGTCTTCACCTGTCGTCTCGGGTCATTCGGAGCCGTAAATCGAGGAACATTCTGTGGAGGGGTGGGAGTGTTTCCCCAAGGTACAGAGGGTATGGGTCTGGCTGGCATGCCATGCTGCACGCTAGGTCGTTGTGATAGCGCTTGTTGTTGGACAGCAACGGTTCGAAACTTGATCAGGGCGTTCTCGATGTCGCGAGTCACCTCAGGCTGGAAAACAGGTCGTGCGTCCATTGATTCTGGCACTGGCTGCTTCCATGTTTTTAGTAGACCTTCCATGGCTTTTCTTGTTCCAGAATCCATGATTACGTAGGCATCCATGAAAGTCCGATATAGATCACGGCCGAGATACACTGTATAAGGAGTTCCTACATTCTTGACAATAGAGTCAAGTACATAAAGAGCAGGGAGTTTCCATTCCGGCCGCGTCTAAGGAAGTTAGCATACATGCACATTTACAAAGGGGAAGTATATCGAAAATCAATGCGCAGCATTTGTTCACATGATGTGATATGAAATTTTAGAAACACTTACTGTTCGGATATGGGTTTCCAGTTCGCGGGATATGGCCTGAGCATGTTCTGTGTTTTCCTTGGCGATGATGGTTAGATTGCTAATCTCAGGTCTACTATTGATCTTCAGATCCTGCAAGGCGTCTTTGAAGTCGGCAGCGACTTCAGCGGAATGAGAAGACATGGAAGGCAAGCGATCTTTTGGATTGGGTTTGGGCAGGTGTGCTAAAGTTAGGATCTTTGAGACTCGCAAATAAGACAATGCAGGATAAAGCTGTTCGCGTGGTCCAAGGGTCGCAACCAGTTCCGAACAGGCTGACTTCCTAGGACAGGTGAATAAGATGGACTGTTTCCTCTCTCTCTCTAACACACGAAAAGAAAGACTGTATCAAGTTGAGTTACTAGCTAGGCCCTCGCTCGGCAAGAACAGCGAGTAGTCTGCACCCGTGTGCCCCGGACAGTGACAATACGCGGTCTCCTCCTGCCACTGCCTCTGCTTCAACTGTCCCAGTGTGTTCGCCTCCCGCCTCCAATCCACTCGAGCGACAAGTGAGCGCGATCGCTATAGGCCTCAAGATATGAAGAAGATACTTGGTCGAATGTGCCCACAGGCAAAGAGAGGGGGTCGAGTGAACCGATGATGAGTGCTGGTGAATGTATTGGTTAGTCGGTTAGAAGAAAGGGGGATTTTTCGTAGATGGGGAAATGCAAGTGATGCGTGCAGTTATCAAAGTGCTCGCGAGAGTGTGAAGTCGTGGAGTCGTGAAGTTGCTGATGGAGTGGTTATGGTCGTCCAGAAGCACAAGGGAAGTTAAGAGCAGGCGGCTCCTTCCACTAGCTTGGAGCTAGCCATCGGCGAATTGTTCCACCGAAATACCAAGACCTAGAACTTGTCAGTTGCTCCTGGTCTCTCAGCTTTCTTTGTACATCAACCCTTCTCACCATCAACGCAATCCTTTTCGCTGCGTCTCCACCAAGCCTACTGCGACGCGACACATCTTATCTAACGTTACCTGCCGACTCTCCTTTCTGTTAACCAACGCGCGAAGTAGCCACCATGGGAGATGCCAAAGCCACTCGTTCTCACTCCAACTCTCCGCACCCAGAGGCTGGTCACGATACAGGCGACCCCGATGAAGGAAACTCTACCCCGAACCCCCCCATCGAGGCGACGGATGAGAAGGCCGAGATATCTGATCAGGACGATCTCGAGGAGGCAGGGCTTTCAGACAATGAATCGGTTCTCTCTGAACTCGACGACAACCAATTCGAGGACTTTGATGCCGCTGATCTGGCTATCGAGGAGCGTCCGGCACAGATAATTGATGATTCAAACGTCAATCTGATTGGCGTGCATAAGCGGAAGAGAACAGAGGCCGACGGCGAGCTACCCAAGAAGAAAAAGAAAAAGGCAGACAAGCCCAGGCGAAAGAAGGGAAGAGAAGATGAAGTTAGCGCAAATGAAGATGTAGGGGCACGGAAGAGCAGGAGAAAGAAAGAGGGCAGGTCCAGAGAAGCCCCGGCCGAAGACGAAGATGCGAACTTGACTCCCGAAGAGCGTACGTCTAGACACTGGCAAATGAATGCGATCATATACTAACACTGTAAATAGGTCGTAAGCGCGCTTTCCAGAAAGCCATGGATGACGCGGTTAAATCAACTTCCTCCCGCCGACGCAAGAAGGGTGATATTGACCTTGATCAAATGGCCGATGCAGAGATCGAGGAGATGCGTCGGCGTATGGCCGCTGCTGCCGAAGCCGACAACGAAGGTCGGAAGCGAGGAGAACCCGCTCGCCATAAGTTGAAGCTTCTACCAGAAGTCGTTGCGTTGCTAAATAAAAACACCCTCAAAGACTCCATAGTTGATCCTGAAATCAACCTGCTTGAAGCGGTGCGATTCTTCCTCGAACCTCTTAGCGACGGTAGTCTTCCGGCCTATGATATCCAAAAGGGGCTTTTCTCTGCGTTAGGTAAGCTGCCTATCAACAAGGACAGCCTGGTTGCATCCGGAATTGGCAAGGTCATTATGTTCTACATCAAGAGCAAACGCCCAGAGCTCGTTATCAAACGGCAAGCAGAACGCCTGTTCACCGACTGGACTCGCCCAATTCTCCGACGCACCGACGATTATCGCAAGAAGGAGTTCGTGCAAGCAGATTATGACCCCACGTATGTATTCGCGTATTCACACAATTTAACACAATTGCTAATCAATATTAGTAACGTACCGGTCCGAAGCTCTCAACCTGTGCTCAGTCATGCCGACAAGGCTCGTGCCAAAGCACTAGAAGCCCCACGTGCCTTCCAGCGTGCACGTATGGAAGCTGGCCCGACAACTTACACGGTTGTACCCAAGAGTAATGTCGTCTTCAACGATAATGTGAAGAAAGGAGGAGGCGGAGGTGAGGATATCCTAAGGAAAATCAAGGCTCGTGGACGAGGCGGGCGCTAGGATGGCAAATTTGCATTCGCTGGTGGAGGTTCTTGTGGCGATTTGAATTGAAACGGAGTTCCTTGGCGAATAAGGTTTCAATATCTAGGATTGGAGCTCATTTGTAAAAATATTTTTTACCCTTTTTTCTCTAACGGGATACATAGTGCTCCGAATACAAGGTATCAGATTGTAGTCTCGCTTCTGGTATGAGGAGTATGATAATGGAAATCACTTCAGTAAGATAAAGTATCTCATCCCAATCCTACACATGCACTCTTCCTGTAATACAAGATGAGTCTGTTAATTCAGGACTGCGCTCACACTACCATTCAACTTGGAAATAGTGAATGTTATCACAAGACATTTCTGTTTTTGGGCTCGATACTGCTCTTCTTGTTCTTGTCTCACTCGTCCCAGTGTTCGACTTTCCCTTGTTCCACTTCAACCCTCAGTAATGCCATTCACTCATGCTTCACGTTCGTAGAAATTTTTAATTTGCCACAGGTTTGGTAGTGTTATACTTGCAAGGACAGAAAGTGGATCCGTGACTCTGCCTAACACTTTCTCATACAACACGGATTTGAAAGTTTGCGGGCGTTCATGCCACAGAAGACGAGGTGTCTTGAGGTGGAGACAATTCGACAACCGGAATTCTATACATAAATGCAACAGGGAAGTTAGATTCTACCATTGTAGATACTCTGACCTCTCATCTTTTTCGTCTAATACCGGCTCACGTTTGCACGGATCGGACCACTTCGCACGGAACGAACATTTTCTCTTCGACCTTATCAGGGGTCCTACGATGTGCATTCGCTCATTTGATCTCACCTCAAACTTAATGCAACTTTCATATATCAATATGGTGATATCCTTGATACCCAAGGCGCATATCGCTCAACCCACAACCCAGTCACGGACTTGACGTTGGGCCCCACCGGCCAGCCGAACTTGTCGACCCCAATTTTTCCTTACAACCGCGTATTATGTTCTGTACACCCCGAAATCTAGCATCGGCTTCTTGGACTATGCATACGCAAAGGCATGACGGCATAAGCGTATTGCCCCGCGTGGCACAGGTGAGCATTCTTGTTATGCCAACGCGTGCTGCTAATATTGATCACACAGAGAATGTACGCTAAGTCAAGCCGAGGTTGCTAAAGTAGGAGAATTCTATGTATGTACAGCAAAGATGAGGCGGTGCTATGATGTACAGGTATGCACCCTCCATGCTACCCTCCGATAGGTAGAAGAGGGGGATGGGGATCTGTTGTGGTTGTGGCTGTGTTTGTGGCTATGGGTATGTATGTACGGCAATGACGAGGTTGTACAGTACGATTGAGTGAGTGAGGCTCGTATTGCAGTGATTATTGGAATATTGATCAGGGGATGCATCATGCACTATATGGAAAGTATCCCCGCGAGCATATCTTGATAGGATGAGAAAATTCCAAAGTGATGAAAATACCCTGTCATGGTATTTAATCAGCCACCGAGCTGAAAACTGCACCTCCGACCACCTTGATCCTCATGCTTATTAGCCTACCCTTAAAAGAGAGAGAGAAAAGGAGAGACAGAGAGAGAGACTACAGAATCCAGACCCCGCCCATGCACCCTGTCCAAATAGGCGCTTCATTAGGCAGGAGCCTTGAATCCCGAGCACAAGACTAAGCGAGCAGTGGGTGCATCATGGTGGGGTCTTAATATATGTATATTAAAAAAGCACGGGAGTGCAGCTTGGAAGCGGTGCCTTTGGAAAGCTTGTGGGTCGATAAGGTTCTGAGAGGTTGGGGCTATTTTTGGGTCGACATGTGGTATCATGAGATGTGTAAAATCCAGGACGTAAATGCCACACCATGTGAATGGGCGCGATTTCCTGGCTATCTCTGCGAATTATATCGATATTGTCTAGATAGGTATATACTACGCCGCGGCTATGCTGAATGTCTACGACAGAAATCGGTCTAAAAGTGCGCCGCTCAAGCTTGGTCTAATCGCAATGGCATAGCGATCTTTTGGGCGTTGGAAGAAAGCCATTGTTCTGTACTCTGCCCCACAGTGTATGCACGCCCGCATCGTTCGTTTCATGCAGAGTTGGTGGCGCGTGGCTTGCATTGCGGATTTCCTCCTCAGGCCCTTCACATTCGGCGTCTCTTGCTGCACGCTCCCCAGTGCTAGTAAATAACCGGGGACAAAACCTCCGTACTCGATATTCACTTGGCGCCTGCCTAGCTCCCTGCGCAGGTGTGGCGCAGATTTGTTAATCTCGTGGCGTGTGATGTCTGGCCGAGTTGGAATCTGCTATCAAGTTCGTGGAGGTGTGTGTGTGCGTCTCTGCCAAAAAAACTAACCACTTCCACATGAACTCTTGAGATACCGGTAGCATCTAGTATTCCTGACAAGCATTGTTGAACTCGTTCAATCCTTCATCCCTGGGTACTTGTCCGGTCTTCTCGTAATTGCCCCTTCAATCCAATCCGCCGGCATCCAATTCCGGAATCATCAGCGAAGGTGCCCTCGCAATAATGGGTTTGTTCTTCAGACTCATCAACCGATCGTAATTGGGCCGGATATCATAGTCTCTGAACGTCTCTCCAGTCCCAATCTTGACGCTCCTAATCATGCACTTCCCATCCTTGATCCAGAAGCACTGGAGAACATTCTCCAAGGGCATGGCGAGCGCAATGGCTCCAGGCTTAAACACACCGTTACTAATTTTTGAGGGCGCCTTCTTGAGTTTCCGCGGGGAAAGCGTTCCTCTGGCTGTATACTCGAACTGAATAATTTCCGTCATAGCATTTGCAACTACAAACGTCAATCCTGAGGGTGATTGTGCTGCGTGAACCACTTTAGTGCCGTATTGTTCGTTCTGCAATATATCGTATCCAGGAAAAGGGACAAGTAGTGGATATTCTTTCCCAAGAAAGGCCGTGATGATCGCGCTCCGTCTAGTAGTATCGTAGAATACGCTTGTTAGATCGCCGTCGTTAAGTGTCCATGGAGGTAGTTTGAACGAGCGCGAATGCTCCGAAATCGTGCCCACAGGCTCCCGCATACAGTCCCACACATCTACATACACACAGTGATCTCCTAATTGCGTTGCCACTACGAGTCGTTTGCTGTCCGAAGAGAAATTCAACTTTCTAGAGATGATGGCACTCTGTCTCTGTTGCTCTTCTGCTACTTCTTTCGAACTCAGACCTTTTGGTTGAACACCAAACCAGCTTGTTTCTGGCCGTTTTTCTTCAGTGACTGACTCGTCGCTGCTTGTCCTTCCGATTGGAATCGTACGGCGGTGCTGAACACCTCCTCTAAGCTCATACACATGAATTTGGTGGTGAAATGCTAAACTCTGAATACCGTCCTCTAGCTTGAATATTTGAATCTGGTCGTTGATTGAAGTCGCTACGAATTTATCATTCCGGGATACAGCGAGGCAAATCTCTCCAGGTCGACCAGAAACCTCGAGATCGATTTCGTACTCTGGAGTGAGCTTTATGCCATCGAATATAGTGAGCTTCTTTTTCAGCTGTCCGGAAGCGGATATGATGGCACATTTGTGATTCCCGGCAGCAGCAGCTTCAATTCCTGGGAGATTATCATACTTGCAACCCTGAATTGCCGAGGTATCATTGCTCGGAACGTCGAAACGAACAAGATGATCGGCTCCCTTTCCCCATAATAATAGTGAGTATCCGGAAGTCGAAAATAAGAAACAAGGATCCTTTGGCAGCGGGACCGATTCTTTTTCTTTCATTGTTGGTTTTCGCCTTATTGAGTTTGCTAGTCTTACTGTTCGACTGGGTGATTTTGGTTTCGAACTCGCACCACTCCACATAGAGTCTGTCGAGGGCGTGTTCAGCCTAATACTTGACGCGTCGGATGGCAGCGAAGTAGGAAAATGCTCTGGATAGTTCTCGGCTACTTCGGGAATGGAAGGAAATGTGACTGGGATTGGAAGGTCCATTGATAACCGCGAGGCCACGGACAGCGGTATAGGGATATTTAACGATTCATTAAGAGGACTGACTGGATAATCGATGTTCGATCGCTGCGAGGGAGGACTGATGCTTATTGGACTAATAGGCGACTCTGAATATCGAGGAGGATATCCCGAGGATTTTCCTGTTGGCACATCTACATCATCACTTGGGCGCGAGATCTGGCTCGGTAGACTGACGTTCATGGTAGACTGCGAAGGTAGACTTATTCCAAGGCTTTCATCACCATCTGATGCCGAACGAGACGCTAGAGAAGCATACGCAGCCTCGAATGAGCCCGAGTCTCCAACAGAATATTGACTCAAACTGTAGTCGTCAAAGTGCAGGTTTTCCAGAGCAGTTGATAGATGTTGAAATGGTTCAATCAGCCGAGCGTACTTGATCTTTTCTCCAGAAGGACAACTAGGGCATTGTACACCTGATAATATAGAGGTAGAAGTTAGCCTATGTCTCGATAATACATAGGGGACAGATAATTGCAGCTCTTTTTTTTTTTAATTATTTGGTACTAGGATCAGATAAAATTATATAGGGTTGAGAGTTTACCTGCCATGTTGCGTTAGTAATGATACATAAAGGACAAGCCGGAATCAAGTAGTCCTTACCTTCTTTCCAATTGACTATAGGAGAATTATCTTGTATGGCCTTCGGTGTGTTAGTCATAACCTCAATACTAACGTATATTTGTCTTACTTCATAAGCCCACTTGTCTAACCATCTAAGCTTGTACTGGAGAAATTTCTTCGGAACAACATGCAACTTTGGGCAGTCGACAATGTACACAGGCAAGAACTCTTCCTCTAAATCCCAGGCTTGTATTTCGACACTGGGTGTAGCCATTCGTTTAATCCATTCTTTGACCATCTCTGACATGTCGTTCGATGTTACACCTGTTCTTCTGATGCTGAATTGTTCGTATCCCGATCTGTGATTAGATAACCATTCGATGAAGCTGGTCAATGCAACTTCAAAGTAGCCGCTTAATTCCGACACGCTCTTCCCATAATTTGGCACTCTTGAAGATCTTACATGAGATGATGATGGCTAGAGAATTGGAGAGTTAGTTCATTACAACTATGGCTATATTTTTTTGGATTATGCCAACGTAACTTACATTAAGGCAATCTTGACGGGCCAAGAAATTATCAAGATCCTCACTCCAGTCGAGAAGGGTGGTAGCTAGAGAGTCTAGGAGAGCAGGCGCTGGAGTCATTGGGCCAGTAATATGAAATATAGAAACAATGAGACTGGTTCTCGTTTGGTAGAGTTGTTCCAAAGTCTCATCCATGTCGACTCCAAATTGATTTGAGCCTAACATGCCGGTCTGTCGACGAATGTCAACATACCGCTGGGTAACTGCGCATTCTACCGCCCACAGTGAATCAAAAAGTACCCAGTAAGCATCGATCCAGTCTTCTTCCATGGTGCCATGAATGAGAGACGTCACAAAAGTCTCGGGTCGGATATCCAAGGGGTACTATTAATGTAAGTCAATACTAGAACTTGGATAGAGACAAGCCAACTTACAAGTCCCGCAGCATAGCTTGGTAAGCGGGCATTCATCCATTCAGTTCTATAAGGATTACCACGTGCCGTCTCGTTCACAGAATCAAGCAGCGCGGCAAATAATTCTGACACAACAAAACTTTCCACGCCATGTAGTCGGTCATCTCTCCAGGATGTGTTGATTGCCGTCTGAAGACGCCGCACCTCTTGCGCTGTGATTTTTTCCTTGCGTAAAAGCAAGAGGCGTAGACCGGAGAGTAGCGTTTGTGCGAGTATATGCCGCGGACGTGTGAATTCTCTCGTCATCAGCGTCGTTTGACTTGAAAACAGCCGTGTCTTGACATTGACGAGGTAGATAATAGTGGTGAAGAGGAGGTCAGACGGAAGCAAATATGACAAGACATAAGGTGGGCAGTCAGAAACTCCCGTCGCATTTCCACTCAAATAACAGCGCTGAAGGTCGAAGATTGTCTTGATCCAGATGACGGTGCGAATGGACTCTTCCGTTTTACGGGATTCATCTTCCAGGAGGGTAGACTCGATAGAATGCTGGCCGATGATTTCTCTGAGGATACTCGCGATGTCGTGTCTGCCTTGGAGATGCTCCCAGACTGCCGCGAGACTCCTGTGTCGAAGGGACATTGACGCGGGCAAGGCCAAATCAGCACGAAATGGGCAAAAGGCTGGGCCTAAAACAGAGCAGTGTGGCTTTCACAACGTGGGTGGGATATTGGAGAAGACGCATGTCGGCCGGCGACTTCTCACAGACTTGCAGTCGCAATCGGGCTTCGTTACCTGCGAGCGTGCACAAGACAGCTTTGGCCGGCCGGAGAGCGCAGGTCTTGGCTGACACATTCCTAGGGACACCCTTCGTCTGCACCGGTTTGACTGGAAATCGGAGCAACCCATGTGGAACACAGCCGTTTATTACGCACCCTGGTAACATACGCCAACTGCAACTAACCGTTCTCCCGCGCAAATGGGAGATGATTGCTACCGAGCCAAGGCACCAATGTAAATATAGCGTCGTCGCGGGCCGCCCCCTATACTGGGAACTGCAATAACGCCGTGGGACGCCTTGTCCGTTTTCCAAAAGAGATGGACCGGTGAATCACGTGCTGCCCCCACTCTGTATGCACTCGGGGTTCGGAGGTGAAGCTCATTGGAATACAAAAGAGGTCTATTCGAGTGCAGCTCAACTGGTACCCAGGTCTGTCTGTCTGTCTGTCTGTTTTCAGCGAAAACAGCCCACCATGAACAGACGTTTGTCCTGTTTAGTAAGTGCTCAAATATACTCTCAACGTTACATATATATCGGCCGTTGATATTCACATCCCGCATTGTGGCCCATGGACACCAACCCTTCGCTAAAACATGACTACTAACAAAGCGTCCCGCCTGAGTGGAGCATGGAACCCTTTCCCGTGTCTGCCGGAGCCTTACTCCGGTCAAGTTCCTCCTATGAACTGGGTATCAATATGTACTTTCGACCTCCTCGTTGGAACCATCTCGTTGGCCTTGAAGAGGAAACCAACTGCTGTGCCGCAAATCTGAATATCATTGTGCAGAAGCGCTGCCAAATCCAAGTTCCCAACATCTCACCTTCTCATTTCAGCCAGCCCCATATGAATCCAATAAGCGCCTTGAAATTCTCCTCGGTCCAAATAGGCTCCTTTGGGTTCGGGAACACCAAATGCCCTCTTCGTCTGCCTGGTACAACAACCTTCGGCGGAGGCCGATGTATTTGCATAGAAGCATTCCGTCTCCATTTGAGTGGATTCCAACCATCTGATTTGACGTGGTATGCTGCGACGAGCGCGAAGAAAGCAAGGATCTTGTAGTCATGTCAGCACGCATGTTATAATCAGACAACTTGAGTGAGCTTACTCCAATATACGACGCTATAAAGTCGGGAAGACTAAAAGGGTGTACCTAAGTAGATGACCTGTTAGCGCTATTGGCTTGATTGAGATTGCTTAAAACTTGTCATAAGATTGACTTACAAAAGCGCGCCAGTTGTTGAAGAGTATCAATAAGATACAAAACAGAAGCCCGTAGTACGCACGGAAAAGCTGTCCATGAGTTCGATATGGATATTGCTTATCATCCCGATTAAATGCGCTGCGATTCTCCAACGTGTGGTCTTCGGAAGCTGCCTTTATGACATGATAAAATTGTACATATGAAAGGCAGATGACGGTGTAACAAATCAATTCGGAGACCACGGCGTTGTTGGTGATCCGGCCGAGGACAACGGACGGGAACGGTTTGACGGCCAGAAACGCAATGAGTCCAAAGCTCCAGCTGACTGTTACCGTTCCCAGTGGAACTCCTCGAGAGGTTGTTCTTTCTAAACGTCTTCTGCTGTTCTGCAATGCAAGAGGCCATGCTTCAGGGATACTAGCAAGCGCATGCAATAGCCTGCTGGAATTGTATAGGGCATTGATACCGCTGGTGGTCGCCGAAAAAATAAAAAATCCGTTGAAGATGCTTGGCCATACGCGCAAGTGGTTCCTCACTGCCGCCAGGACAAAGATACTGTTTTGCCCAGCGCGAACACTGTTGATTTGAATGTTGATGAGGTTAGGGTCGTTATAAGGCACATTCAGCCCTCCAACAAATGTGCACAGAACGTAGAGAATGGTAATGCGTAGTGTGAGCTTCTTTGTGGCGAGCTTGAGCGTCTCGTGTTTTTCAAGATCCTTGTTTTCTGGCGCAGTGATTGCAATTGTCTCAAAACCAACAAAGGAGAAGACACAAGCCGAAACCGCGGTCCAGAGTGCTAGGAATTGGCCTTGTTCGCCCTTCAAAACTATCCCTGGGTCGGAATCATGCGATGGATGCACCACCAAGCTTTCAGACGCGAAGCCATATGGCTTGTTCCAGGTCCAAAAATGGTTACCATGCGGCACCTTTTGAGCTGCTGACAAAATGACGTTGAAAACAATTAGACCGGATATAAAAAAGATCTTGATGACCCCGAAAACGTATTCAAGTTGTCCATATTGTCGAACAGGAAGAAGGTTGATAAGGCCGATTAGGATGAGGAAAAGGAATACCCAGACAGCGGGGCTATATCCTTCGGTTGACCATCCTAGTTCTTTGTCGGGATAACCCACATTTTGCAGATACTCTGGTTCAAAGCGGAACCTCCAGAGTTGGGCGACGGCAAGAATTTCGGCGGCTAGAATTACAACCCAGGCAAACCAAGTGATCCAGCCCGTGGCATACCCGACGGCTTCGTCAATAAATCGGCCTGGGAACTCAAAGAGCGGGCCCTGTACGGGGAAAAGCGCCGTCATTTCCCCCAGACAGGCAATGACGGACCACATGACGGAAGAGGCGAGGACAATGGCAACTATAGCAAGGCCAGGACCGGCGATATAAATGACTTTTCCGCTCTGCAGGAACAAACCAAATCCGATGCAAGCAGAAAAGGCCATCATGTTCTATAATGCTCTCAGTATGCTGGCCCTGACTGCTTGAGGGGTGTGGAGCGAAAGCAACTACATACCACATGGCGCTCCTTGAGATCAGCGCTACAGCAACCGTCAGCGCTGCCAAACACAAGGGCCAATGCTCATCATACCTGAGAACAGTGCGCCTCGTCATGATGGATAGACTTGGGCGCGAACGCGGCTACATTCAACGGGCGAGGCGAGAAGTAGGTTCAGTGGAGCGCCCCACGACGATGGATGGATGGAGAGGAGAACAAGGCTGGCAGAAACGGCTGCGAACTGCGAAGGCTACGGCATATTAGGTCTGGTTTGCCAGACGCCGAGCAATCTCGTATTCAATAAAGGCCCGGCGAATGAATGTCTGAGGTGCATGCCGCGCGCTGGGTCAGGTTCAGCTGCAACGGGAGGCATTTGCAGCATTCAAAGACCCCGTCAGCAAGGTGTCGCACAAGGGGCCACAAGGGCCTCGTGAATCCAGCGGCCGCCCTGCCGTTGGCCAGACATTTTCGCACCCAGCCAGTGCAGGCTGCTAAGCGCCACCAGGACGTCGTGGTCCGCTGCGTTGGGAGCGGCTGGCGGATGGCGCGAAGCAGGGTTTGATACGAAACACGACGCCCATCCCGGGCCAGATCTGCAATCGACGACGATGGCTGGGGCGAGCGAGAGATGGAGAAATGAGGTTGGGGCGGAGTGGCCTTGCCCCGACTGTGAACCGTGCTTATTTTAGCTTTGGCCTTGCCCGGATGCGGGAAGGCGTCCGGGGCCCGCTGGCTGTGGTGGCTGACCTAAATGCAACCTCCTGCCTCTCTGGACAGGCACGGCAAGTTATTTACACGTATCGATGGAGAATTGCTTAACCGCTCTATTCCGATGAGGAACACGCAGCCCATTACAAGCAGCAGCTCCCAACTCGCCCTTGGACATCTGGAACCATCCCTCCGACATCCACAACGGCGCCCCGCCCGCCTGTATGCCCATGCCCCTGTAAACACCAAGTAGAGGCATCGGAGCCTCGGCGCCATCCCACAATGTCATCCCTAGCGAAGCCCGGGTGACAGCATTTGCCGCATACACTGTGTTTTCCACCGCTCGTAGAGATCCTTCATCAGCTCTTCCGTCTTCGCCAATAACCCCCCCAGTGCATCCTCGGTCGTGCCCACAATGGAATTGCCATATAGCAGGATCCCGGGAAAGGCACGGAGCGCGTCCCTTTCACCCTCCACTTGGTCCATTCCAATACTCTCATCCGAATCGTTGTCTTTCATGTCGGCGGCCATCGACTTGACACTGACTATGTATGCGGTGCACATATACTGGCCCGAACCACTATAGTGGGGGATATTCAGCGATTCCTTCGCTGTAATGACTTCCACGGGACCATGGATGTGGAAGAGGATCTTGGCGTTGGCTAGGTACACCCGTCAATCAAAAACACAGACTTGCATTTGGATGGGGATAAAAAGGCTCACCGAGAATCTGATCACGGATCCAGGCAGGCTTTTGGGTGGGCAGTGGAGGCTCGACGTTCATTTTTTTGGTCTGGATCCAGATGTGATAGTGACCTGCGTAAGAATGGTATGGAGTGCAGCGGGGAAGGGGGTCTAGTGAAGTTAGAGAGCTGCGTTGGGGTGGTGATCTTGGTCAGCGTGTCGAGGTGGGCCTGTGATTTGGACCTGGATGGAGGATAATATCTCCTGGGACAGAGGGGGTAGTAGCAACGGGGTCGTGTAATGCGAAAGTAGGAACAACAGCCGGGCGACCCTCAGCAACGGAAGCAGTTCTTGCCATCTGTCCCACCTTTTCCCCAGCCATGAAAAAATTGCTACCACTCTACAAGTTGACAATTCTCCCGATATGGCGGGTACTTCCAAATCTAGTAGTATCCATGATTATACACTGACTAAAATTACTTTTACAGATGCGTATTCTAAGTCACCGGGATAACAACTGACCCTCCAATCTTTTTTAATCACTATTCGTGCTTTCTCTTACAACTCACTTAAAACAACCCTCCGATCCCACCCGTTCGAAAAATATTAACCGTATCTACAAACGTACTATTATTGTCCGTCGCCTTCACAATGTCTACACCATCTCTTGTAACCATATTCGTGGCACCCACAGTGTTCAAGTTGTGAATCCACAAATTGTGCGAGAGCGCATCGCCCTCAATAGAAAATATTCTCGTTTGGCAGATTGCACCCGCACCCTCCTGGGAACACGCTGTTGAGTAGTTATTGAAGAAACTGTAGAGGCCTACACCATAAGCAAAGAGGTTAGAGCTGCGTAGGATGCGGAGACCCCAGCCGTTGGCGGAATTGCTCGAGGAAGACGGGGTGAAGACAGGGTCGGAGAGGGCCGCGTTCTCAGGGACTAGTGTAATCAAGTCAGTGCAGCTCGTACAACGTGGTGTAGAGAGAGTATTTACATGGAATGGTGGCGTCGGGGTTGGGTTGGTAGTATGCGGTTTCTGTTTGAATCTGGCCCATGAAGATGTCCCTTGTATCCACAAACTGATACTGATATTTTGAGTGATGCTCGACCGCCGTGCCATATCTGGCTATCGTTAGCTAAAATGTTCAACAGAATTGGGGCAGGGTGCTTACAGCCACATTATCCCCCAAAGACTTTCGATATTCAGACCTCTCCCACTGTAGATGGTGATCTGTGTGTTGTTGTTCCTCGCATCATCAATATCATGATCTGCAGTCCACAGCCAAACGTTTTCCATATAGATTCCCGTCGCGAACTTGGTGACATGCATGGACATGTACGCTGCAATGCAAGATTTTACCAGGTTATCCGGTGTGGTAGTAACATTGGCTGTCGTTGGGCATTGCTCGACTTGCAAATCGGAGCCTGAAAACCCGCCGATTCTGGTGTGAACGTCCCACATTCCTGATTTCTCTCCTTGAGACCATAGATTCCACTCTATTAGAATTGCGCCCGCTTGTTGCCCTTTTGTGCTGACAAACATGTCGGACCATTCAATTGAGCCTTGTTCTCCTGGTAGAGCGACCTTGACAACAGGCCGAGGGGTGTCGATGTCGTTAAATAAGGGGCCGCTTGACAAGATGACTGAAGAGAGGGCCTCACCAACAATTTTCGAACCCGGAGGAATGTAGATAGTGTCGGTAACAAGGTAGTAACCCGCATCTATGTAAAGGATTTTCCCGTCCTTCTTTGCCTGGAGAATAGCCGCGTTCAAGGCAATTGTGTCATCGGTGACACCATCGCCCTTAGCACCTAAGTCTCGCGCACTGAGGAATCCCGATAGTGGTACTGATTCGTATTGTGGCTTGGATCTTTCGTAGAAATTTCCTTCGGCATCCAAGAGATTTGACGGGCGTTTACTGGGAGAAATCGGACCTTGAGTGTCGACTGGGCCGTTAGGCGTGTATCGATGGCCGTCGGCCCAGGCACTGATGACGGAGGCACCGGTTGATCCAGTAAGAATAGTTTTACCATCAATCCCTGAGACGGCGCTTGGTACATTGTCCAGCTTAATATTCTCGAGATACACACTACCAGCGCCCGCTGGGTGAGAATCAGTGGTTCGCGATGTGATGATACCTACCGGAGTGTTCTTGAAAGAGCTATCGAGAAGTGTAAGCGATCCCACATTCAGAGCAGATGGGCCTCCCGCCGAGATATTAAAGCCAACTTGGCAGTTATTGATAGACACACTCTTATACGTCCACCCCCAGTCCCACAACTGGTTAATGGCTGTTACGCAGTTATGAAAGGTCAAGTTGCGGGTTGTGAACTGTTGATTGCCAACATTGAACCCATAGTTTCCACCATAGAAGGTCAAATCAGTCATGAAACCACCTGAGCCCTCTTCAATGAAGACACCTTGATGTTGGGTTCCGTTTGCGGCGGACATTTTGAAGACCAGATTCTGCAAGCTTGTTGTCTGTGCCGTTGGCCAATGGATGCCTGTTGCAGATGTGTTTGCGGGAATATTGGTCATGTCGAAGATAAGATTTCTGACTTGTCGGAAGAAAGTGTTTGTTGGTCCGAATCCAGTTTTTCCAGTTGATTGGTATGGCGAGCCATCGATCAAACCCAAACCTCCCGTTGAACTGAAGTTGGACGCAGCCAATAATGTAGGCAAGCAGTTTGGATTCCCGATTATTTGAGTGTAGTAGTAATCAATAATAGAAGCCGAGATTAGATACGTCCCTTCTGGGAAATAAACTACTGCTGGAGTAGTTGTAGACGATTGGCAAACACCTGGAGCGCACCTCTCCCCCTCACTCATGGCCTTTTGGATGGCAGCGGTGTCATCGGTTTTTCCATCTCCTACTGCGCCGAAATCTTTGACGTTTCTGAAGACCTGGTACGTAGAAGAATTTTTGTTAAATGAAGCTAGTCCCTGATGCTTTACATTCTCCATCCAATACGGGGCACAAGACACAGTTCCGTTTGCTTGCGGAATAGGTGACGCGTTTCCATCAACTGGCGTTCGGCGACCGGTATGACGGATCGATCCGGATCTCGTTGTCACGAGATTCTGAGCCTGGTCGAACCTTGCATAATGAGCATTGACGGCAACCCCAAAGGTGGACAGGAACAAGGAGATAGAAAGAAAGGACACCATGCTGGAAAAACGAGTGACCAGAAAACCATGAACTGGTGCTGAATCACAATCAGGGGCTGAATTGTTTAAGTAGTAGGCTAGCTGCTATATAATGACCTGGCGATCCTTCTAGGAGGCTGAGAGAGTCTCACCAATCAATTTCCGGTTTGGATTTCCAGATGCACAGCCAAGGCGCAGCTGATGACAAGGGTTTGGCAAGGTCCTGAAACATCCATAGCTTCTTGGTAGTCAGCTAGTAGTATAGTCTCTAGCCCTTTTGTTGCGATATTTAAGAAAAGTTATTTTGCACTGGTGCCCATAAAGTTAGACTTAATGTGAGCATCAAAAGAGACGCAAGCGTCTGCCACAAAGGGTTAGCTCAGAAGCATCTGCTGAGTGTACGAACAACGTGGTTAGCCCTTGAAAACGACAGTAGCCATGGGTTACCGGTAGTTGGAGAGTTAGGGAAATGCTTCGGGGTATAATGAAGATGTCATGCCCATACTCAGGGGGTACATCTGGGTTCCCGAGATCTTGAACCCTTGTCGCTTGTCATCACACGTGACATCGGCGCCTCATCCTGGAAACTCCGATAACCATCAAATTGTCCATAAACTTTCTGCCGGCGAACGTCACCTCCACAACCCCGTCCATTCAACTCATAGCACCCTACAAGAACACCATGTTCGGAGGCCGTAAGTGGTCCCTTTACAATTCCCATTTTCGGGATTTGAGGCTGACATTGGCACAGCACCACCGCCCCCCAGCAAAGCCGAGCTCGCCGTGAGCATTCTAGTCTGACCGGCGAACGAGGAATTGTACTGACGGCGGCATAGGAAGCTGAGGCAAAGACAGGATCGGAAATCAAGTGGACAGCAGCAGCAGCTGTAGTTCTATATTTCTGTAAGGACCCCGAACTACAATTTTTGGATTAGCGCATGGTGGAAGATCTACACAAGACTCAATTGCATGTGCTCCCCTCTTGCGACTCTTTATTTGGGCGGAGAGCATGCCCGAGGAATGAGATTGCTGCATGCGGACACCTTTTCCTTATGGGATTTTTCCTGTATTCATACACGGGCAACAAACCTTTTGGTGCTCAATGGCTAACAACCCCCCAAGCACCCCACCTCATTGAGTTTGCCTCCCATGTAGCCGACTACGCGCAGAAGTTGGTGTAAACGCACACACACTCTCACCATTCACGAATTTCACAACATCATTTAGTGGTCCTACGATAGTCCATAAATCGGTGTTCAATCAGCATTGGTACATAGTTGTAACATTAACAGCAGACCAAATCTCAGAGGAATATGTGCAAATAGATGCATTGTATCAAAATGGGCAGACTCTTGTGTCCAGGCTCACTCTGTGCAATCAAGTGTCAGGGCAATAGAAACCCAAGTCTTTTGAATCTCTGTCATACTGTGCACGGTATATTGTGAAGACAAGTGGAAAACACCGCACTCCGGACCTCGTTATAAATGACTGTAATTGAAACAACAGTCGAAAGTGCTCGAAAATCAGTTAGCTTCGTGGTACGGAATTACTGGAACTTTTTTTTTCTTCATTTCTCCAACTATGCCATAATTACTACCAGATCTCTCCAACCTAATTAATCAATCAGCTGGCCAGCCGACTCTTTATTACCTACCACCATGGGCTTTCGTCTTCGACATCTCCCACTCCTCATACTCTTGCTTTGTATCGTCAACCCATTTCTTGAGGTGCTCGAGTTGTTTGTCATAGTCTTTTAGAAGCTAGTACATATTAGCATTCGCATCATCTGTGGAGAGCGTCTAGCGTAGCTTACCTTTTCCAATTGTTTCTGGTCCTCTCCAGAAAGCAATTCCCCATTTTGCTGACTCTCCATCGTCTTGCCTAGCCTCTCGGTCTCCTCCTGTAATATGCGAGCGCGTTCTCTAACGCCCGACATTCGTGCCCAAATCTCTTCTTGGCGGCCTCCAAGCACAGGATCAAACGTCCTCTTTTCCAGCTCGATAAGCTTTTTCTTTAGTCCCTCTTCTGCCTGGTCCATGTCGTACCCTCTATTTCTTAGAATCTGCACCTTGGTTGCCAAGGCCAGTGTTCGCTGGGTGAAAATAATGTGTTTCCGTTTCGCTTCATTTATCCGCGACTCGCGGTCCAGGTCGTGCGCATTCTTCATCAGAGCAAGGCTATTGTTGATCTCATGCAGACGAGTCTGAAGAGCAACCACCGCCATATTTTGGTATTGAACGCGTGCAGCTATCTCTTGGAATCCACGGGCTAGTACAGGAATGGAGCCTGCGCTAGGTTTGTTTGACAGCGCCTCCTCCCACATCCTCTCGTCTTCGTGTTGTTGAGGTCCATAGAAGGGTACCTTGTCGGGGTCCACGGAGTTATAGAAATAATGCTTGAAAGCGCAGGCGGGATTGTTTGGGTCCCATTTATCATTTATGACTTGCATCTGATCCTTGACTGATTTCTCCCCTATTAGATACACGGGTTAGTTATGATTCATATACGATCTAGAAAAAAGGGTGCTTACTTTGTCCGTTGACTGAAGAACTCGGGTAGGGCGAGTTGACAGTTTGTCTGAGCTGTGGAAGGCGTTGCTGGGACCGTTCCATGGATTGCTGCTGGGCAGGATTGAGAGATGGTGCTGGTTGCAAGTTTCCTCCAAAGATGCTGTTATTCATGGTTTGCTGTTGCTGTTGCTGTTGCTGCTGTTGCTGCTGTTGCTGAGACTGGTTGAACATACTGGAGCCCATATTCTGCTGTTGTGACGCACCGAACGGCGCTGCAGTTGAGTTGAAGAGGCCTGAGGCGGGCTGTTGAGCAGGTTGCTGCTGCGTGCTCGCAAATAGGCCTCCTGCAGGCGCCGTTGTGTTGCCAAATAGTGTGCCAGTTTTCCGCTCACCTCCTCCAAGACTACCCCCAAACCCAGAGAAGGCCATTTTTTCAATGAGGCCCGCGCAAGTGGTGAGGGCTCAAAGGGAAAATGCGAAAGTCGGTAGGATTTAGATGCGGAGAGCTTTATAAACGCGCTTTTCAGACGCGCAGGCTGGGGAACGAAGTGTCGCAAGCGAGGGTAAATGGACCAAAGTCTTCGGGAATAACGTGAGTTAGGAGATGGAAGCGCTAGAAGTGGTGGCAAATGTTGTTGGCAGCGATTGCGAGGAATACAGCGGAAAGCTGGGTGTTGTTCTGAAAGAAACCTTGTCCGAGCTCTGGGAGCCGCAGCACGGAGTTTGCCGAGATCCTCAATCCGACTTCACATTGCCCACCCTCCATCGTCAATTCACTTTGGGAGCAGCCGTTCCGCCATTGGCAGCTCACACTCAACATGTCGGCACGACAGCCCAGGCACGTACTTCCTAGAGCTCTCCGGCGGGAATTCAGAGCTAATTCGACGCAGATTCAACCAGCAGGCCCTCATTGACACCACCCCTCTTCCCGACGACATCCCCAAGGTTAAAGAGATTGGAGCCAGTTCAGCGCCTCTCCTCAGCGCTTCCTTCTTCATCGGTGCGCGATGCAAGGCCTTCAATGATGATTACATGATGTGCAAGACCGAGGCGAACGGTCGGGGCGAGCTGGAATGTATGAAGGAAGGGCGCAAAGTCACTCGATGTGCTGCTAGTGTGTACGTGCTCCCCATTCCTAGCGATTTGGTTATAATTAGGTAAATCTGATGAGCGCGGTAGTATCAAGGACATCAATGAGAATTGTCTAGCCGAGTTCCGGGTCCATTGGCAATGCCTAGAGAACCATAACCAACAATTATGGAACTGCCGGTCGGAAGAGCGCAGGCTCAACAAGTGTGTGTTCGACAAGCTGGTATGTACACCTTCAGTAGTGATTAGCCTTGGTATAGTGCTGACTGCTGCAGAAATTGGTGAAGACGATACCCGATACACCCAAGGGTGAGGAGCAGGTCCATCTACGGAAACGCAATATATTTGCGTCGCACTGAGTTTTGTATATTACTGCCTAGGAACAGGGAATGAGGAACAAATTTTCAATCATCAAACAGACTCTTTGTGATGCAGTTGCCTTTTGCTTAAGTTTGTGAAGGCCCAAGAAATATGAAAGAACCGCAATACGAACATCCACTGCAGGTGTTCTTCACGTGGGGATACCTATGCTAATTCTAGGTTTGAATCAAGTTTCCTTGACAGTACTCGATGCAAATTACCACTCGAATATGATAATTGTTCGGTTCACAGCGTCCCCTTGTGAATTGCTCTGAATTATAGGTGAGCATTTACATCCCATATAGACGGCACGATCATCCTCAAATATATAAAACCCAATATCTTCACGTTTCCTACCGAAGAGACCGTTTCGGCCATTGTATATCCACCGCTTACATGGTCTCGAGACAGCAGCATTTATTCCAATATCAAAAAACTCTGAATCAATCGCATCTGCAAAGACAACTGACCGTGCTCACACTCTAATTAAGTAGACCACTTCAAATTTTAGTGCATGCCCTCAATTTCTTATACACTCTCAGGTATACTAATCCTAGTCCTCCTGTGATAGACTACTTACTAGGCGTTATCTTTTCCAGACCTCGTAGTCCAAAACCGCCTGATTATATCACCATCCCTTGCATTCTCTCTACTCAGGCACCACGCCACGATCTACACGCACTGCACCAAGTACACCGGTATGTCCGCCCTCTATGTGTATCGAGAAGCTGCGCTTGAGAGTATGCTGCGCGGGATGCAGAGTATGACGAGGGCGAGCGAAAGCGGGAAGTGGGTTAGACCGTGACAACTGCAGTGCGTGGTGGATCATTTATGTGAATTTGAGCTGAGGCTGGAACCTTTGTGTTTGAAACTGGGGGCGAGAAGTTGAGTACTTGGGGTACGTTCATGGAGGCGTTCATGGAGGTAAGATGAGAACTTGTAAAGGATGATAGGGAGGGGGGTGGGCGAGGGTCAATGAGCAGGCTGCCGCATTCTTGAGGGGGGCAGTTGAGAAATAACGGGTAAATAAGAGGAGAATTCGCGTTACGGTTTTATAATCATCAGTAGCATATGCAACACATGGTGATGGCCTTCAGATGATATAACGCAGAAACATTGATTGATTGAATAAGATGCATATTACCCATTCGCCCAAGCCGTAATCCCAAGTTCCCATACTCCATGTCCAGTGCGCCATATAAACAAATAGGGTATCCAGTCAGACCTCGTAAATAGTACCTCGTGAGCTCAAACGGTATCGTTCGTCATGAGTCGGGAGGTGTTGTAGGTATCCCGCACGGACCCCTAGTGGATTGACTCTCCAACGGCCCGTCTTCCTGCTTACAATTCGTATTGATCAGCCATACTTGTCGGATCCGGCGGGGCAGCGGTGGCTGTTAGGGACTGTGTTGCAGTGGCACTGTAGGTCAGGTCCCAAGCTGCTCCAGCCATAAGAGCAGTTGTGTGAATCGGCATCTCGAGAGGGTCTTCGGCTAGAGATGGGGCTTGTTGGTAGCGTGGGAATGCTGAAGAGAGGGCAAAGCTGGCGATAAAGAGAGCAGCGGTTGTGAAGCGCTTCATGGTGATGGTTTGAGTTTGGGGATAAAGTGGGATGCTGCTGCTGTGATGTCGGTCGACAGTAGTGGTGCAGTGGTGCAGTGGTACAGTGGTACAGTGGTACAGTGGGTGTAGCTCAAGAGTTGCGCTGTAGGTGCACGATGGAAGAAGTTGACTATGAAATTTAATGATAATCGATCAAGAGATAGACTGCGAAGCGGACGACAGTCTTGAGAATAGTGGGGAGACTAGAGGAAAGTTTCGCGGAGACGGTCAAAGACTCGTGAAATACGAAGACGAGCCGATATTGCACAATATAGTGGCTGTTCCTCTAAAAAGAAAGTGCGAAAGATTGCTGGCTAATATGGACGGCGAAAGGAGAGAGAGTGAGACAACGGCAGGCATAAAGGCGATTCACTTAACTAAGTTACTGCGCGCGGACCGGGCTCAACTTTGGCCCTCACCACCTCCTTCAGGCGCCGTTGGTTGGAGGATTGACGCAGGTCTGAGTGAATACACACGTTGGAGCCAGGGCCGGTGTCATTGGCCGGCTGCGGGGCCACAACCTAGCCTTCGGGTGTACCTCGGCGTCTCACGACGGCCCCCACCACTCTATCAACAGCACCATTTGGGGACGCGTCTTGCTTGAAGCAGCTGCTTCTGAACAATCGCAGAAGAGGGTGACCCAGGCACAGAAGCCCAACAACCATGCTGTCGCTGCCGCTCATCACACCACGTGCAGTGAGTTTCCCCCCCTCTGCCCCCCCAGGCTTGCAGTAAACAAACATCCGCCGCACCCATGTTTCGAACTCCGCGTTGCCGATGCTTGAAGCTCTGAAGCTCTGAAGCTTACCTGAAGCTTTTCTTGGGACCCGCGTGCCTCACAATAATGCTAAATTTACCCAACAGGATGCTAGCCTTTGGCCCTCACACAGAGTCAGCAACACATATTTCGACGTCCCGTCAACCGACCCACAAAACCAGACGAACAACACCCAGCGCAGGCCAAACTCGCGCCATGGACAGCATCCCAGCTCCGCGCGCTCACTCCTTGCCACCTTGTCTGCCGATGAGAATATAATAGATCAACGCAAGCAAAATGTGAGACGTTTCGGCGCGGGATGGATTCGGCCACCAGGCGTCGCGAAGACGTACCAAGCGACCATGGACGAGGCCGCTGAGCGCGAAGAACAGGAGATACTAGCGAGGCGGGAACAAGTGCTCCTTGACCTCGCCGCTGCACAGCAGGAAGCTGCCAATGAGGAGGCTCGCGCAGAAGGCGAGGACGAAGACATGGAGGGCGAGCGAGACCTAGACGACGAGGTCCCCGAAGCAGAAGCCGATTCGAGCGATGTCTCTGGATCTGAAGATGATGCAAGCGATGTGGAGGAAGGCGACACAAGTGCACTAGGCAATATGACCTTCAACGAGGACAGCATCCTCGAGGGCACCATGGTCGCCGCCGAGGTTGAGCACATGCTGGAGATGGAGGAGGCGGAGATGGTTGGAGTGCTACAAGACGAGCGAGACCTTGATGATGATGTCCCCGAGGCTGGAAGCTACGAGCACACTGACTCGGAGCTAGAAGACTCCAGCTCGGAGGGCGAGGGGAATGTAAGCCGTGGCCCGCTCTTGGGCTCTTCTCGACGCATATCCGGACGAAGAAGCTCTGGACGACGAAGCTCCGGCATGAGGAGCGGAAGAGCCAACAGAAGCAGCATCGGGCTGGACGGAAGCAGTATTCTAGACGGCAGCTCATTTTTGCGAAGTTCTCCTGTTGCTGCAAGGGATTCTTTACGGTCGAGGATCATGGGGCCTCGCGCTCCAAGAGGCGGTTGATGAACCGCTTTGGTGAGTAGTCTCTATTCGCAAAAAACAAGCCAAAAGGACCCAACGATGATATGATATTAATGAAAAATGCGATCAAGACGATTAGACAGACGACAAGGGCATGTAATGATATGGCTGGATCAGAGGAAGCCGGCCTCCCTCCAGGAGCTGTACAATGTATATATAATTCTTCTATCATTCCACCGTGTCCTCTTATTCCCGGTTAACCCTTCTACTATGTGTCTCACATGCTCTACCTTTGGGAACGTTGACAATAAAGTGGTTTATCTCAAGTCTTTCAAGCTCACACGAAGGTGCTGAAGTGACCGAATTCCATTTGATGTTCTGGTGTGCAGTGCGAGTGTGGGAAGTGTACGTGTGATACAAATCAGAATGGAAGCAACTATACGAGCGGCACGTTTGTTCAACCACCACAGATGGAAATGCAATGTGGCACAGATGTTACTCAAGCAGTCATTATGATTCACTAGAGAGTATGAAAGAAGGGAAGGGGAAAAAAGTGATCAAATGTTACACGGTCACTTCAGGGGACTGAGAATGAGGAACCATTGTTGGGGAAAATGGTTTGACGGATCCGAACATCTTACTTTCGGACGTGGACTATCAACCGGCCGCGGGCGGTATGCTGGCACCATTATGCATATGCAACATACCGATACAGAAACCTTGTGCTGGAAGCCTGCCAACGGCCGCGGATGGTGAGGTTGGTCAGCGAGTCCTTTCCTCACTTGGCGCAGATGGGTTACCATGGAGATATATGACTAGTAAGCCATTTCTATTGCTGATGCTATTAAATTCGCCGACCGGTGTGCTCGCAGGTATGAATGAGAAGAAGGTGATGTTCTGATATGAGTGGTTATTTATAGAATTGAAAAGAAAAGGGTCAAACATGGCGGTATGAGTCGGTCAATGAGTTGAAAAAAATGGTTTGATATGACTACTATGCCATTTTTTCTGGTATTAGAAAACAGGGTATAACATTGAGAAGAAACACCAATTCGAGACCGACAGGAGGAAAGGAGGGGAGAAAGGAGATAATGACAACAATAACATGGGAAGTAAGATTTGTCAATATAGACCAGACCAACCTCAGGAGGAGAGAATGGAACTTTGAAAAAAAGCGGTAGATAGGAAGCTGCCTGGGAGTAGATTTGAAGCTTTCATTTTTTTACTTGAGAATGGTGGTTGATTGAGAGCTCCTGCCCAAACAGGCAATCGTGTGATATAACGTGACCTGAAGGAGGATATAACCCTCGCAAAGTGTTGCAACTGGTACAACTAGATATGATATATTGGATTGAAACCGAGTAAGGACGAAGGCGCACGTGGATTAGCGATTCCATATGCAAGGCACATAGATCGAACACATGAGGTCAGAAGGGAGGCCGGAAAGCATATACATGGAGTTGCAGATAAAGATATAACAGGGCGCAGTGGGCCGCGGCAGTAAATAAAACTG
The DNA here is from genome assembly GCA_013620735.1 of Clavariopsis aquatica. Taxonomy (NCBI): domain Eukaryota; kingdom Fungi; phylum Ascomycota; class Dothideomycetes; order Pleosporales; genus Clavariopsis; species Clavariopsis aquatica. The sequence continues at coordinate 41,599 of JAAZQE010000089.1, forward strand.
AGGGTAAATGCTTCTAATATTTCTGTACACAGCGCGGACCAACGCACCAAGGCAAGGATCTCTCCCAATTTTATGTAGTTCTCACACGCACAGTACCAGGATGAAATGTTGACCGAAGGGAAAAGGTATTGGGATTGGGATTGTCTGAATGCTTGTAATGTTTTGTCTAAACTTTACTCGTCATCGTCTCCGAACTGATTCTTGGGCCCGGGTTTGCTCTGCACAAGCATGCCCTTGTATCCAGTAATCGGCTCGGAACCTTGTGCCTATATTGCGGTTTGTTAGTGGGGAGACCGAGAAAAAGCAAAATGCTGTAATCGCGGGGGAAGTGCGCACCTTCAAGTACTCCTCACTCGCCTCCTGCCACTCTTTGGTCATGGTGCGTGGTCGCTGGGGGTTTGCGAACATGCGGGTGGTGGAGAAGACGACGATAGAAGCGCTAATAATGGCCATGGCGAGTAAGAAGACTTTACGGCCTTCATCCGGGGGTGGGGGCCGTCGAGGGCCGTGAGGGCCAAACGCAACGAAGTATGCTATAGACCAGAGGGCAAGTCAGCTTTAAATGTTCGTGGAAAAGGCTGAAAGGAGATATTCGATGGATGTGCGGAAATGCCGCAGGAGATGCACCGAAGCCTCGATAACAACACCCAACGTCATGGAGCCGCCCAAAGAAACCAATTGCAAAAGGGAGAGCTTTACGCACCAGCCCTCTTCTCCTGCATGGTCATTTCCTTCCAGTCGACCTTCATGCGGTCCCTGAGCGACATCCACAGATCGGCCTGCTCCTGCGGCGGCATGTCCTCCCATCGCTTCTCGATGTTGGCGAGTGTCGGGTTGGAGATGGCATGAGTTGAGCGAGTCTGCTGCGGGAAACACACGGCGGGGACGGCGCAAGGCGTGCGGATGGCCTGGCGTGATGCGGACGATGGGAGGAGTGAAGCCGAGCTCCTCGTGGCCCGGATAACAGAGGAGCGCAGCATGGTAGGTGTCAGAGTGGAGAGTGTCGCAAAAATTACGAAGGAAAGGGAAGAGGTTCCCGTCGAGGGAACGTCGGCTGCCAATTGGTGGTGGTGGGGAGAGTGACAGACCTGTCGAGATGTGGTTGTGAGGAGGGAGTGTGCTTGGCGCGCAAAAAACGCCTAGTTGATTACCTCATCGGAGATAGCCGGCACGCACTTGGCCAGCTTCAAGGGACATTTCAGGTTTCACGCAGCTGTGCGGAAACAGTGTTTGCATGGTTTGTCTTCAACGGTTTAAAAGTAAAATAGCTTTGTGTTACCCGAATTCACCTACCCCTCTCAATCTCCATCAAAGCTCTTGTAGCTGGAAAAGTAACCAGGTTGACGGGGTAGGGGACACTGTCGGGACAGAGATTTTGGAACAAACGCCCGATTCTATCCAGACGATGGGTTCGCCCTCGTTTATATCAGACCACCATGACACGGTTTGGAGGAGCGATGGAACTAGGACACATTGGATAGCTCCTCCAAGCTCGGACCATAGCCCTACAAAGCTTCGTCAGATCAACGACCTCGAGACTGTTGCTCCATCTACCGCCCCTCACCGGCATGCAGGTACCTCATCTCGACTGCTCGTGCCGTGGTCGCCACGGTTACAAAGCGAGGTCATGAGGTGGGCGTGAAGCTGTGCGGACGCTAACCATCGTCAATAGGTCAGCCCTCATCTCGGCCGCGGACACGTATCCGCTTTTCAACTTCAGCATCTGCGTCTGCATTTGTGCCTGCATCCAGATGCCTCAGCGTGGTGGTGGCCGTGGCGGCGTTTACACAATATCTCGCCTGGCGAGCTAATTCTGTGCTGTCATCGTACATCCAGATCCCACCGGGGGCTCCCACCAGCAAGGTTGACCCGCAGCCTTGCTGGGCCATACTTTTGCCTGCTATTACTTTTCATCCCGCGGCCCCGGGGGGGCTGAGGCATTATGAGCTATGCAAGTCCCATCTTTCATCAGCAGCCTGAAAGAAATTTCGGTGTTGCAGAGCGATATCCCTCCGCCTGTGTGGACAGTTTAGCAGAGCCAAGTGTCTTGATATGCACCTTCGTATTCTGCAGGGATAGGTAGGTCTAGAAGTGTGCCGACAATACACGGAGCACGCAAGAGGGAACAACCCACTGCGAGATGTCGATGGAGAACAGTACCACGGCGGTAGTCACAATGAGGGGGGCCTGGGTAGGTTTTCAATGCCAGAGCCCTCCGGGCAGACCCGACCGCCGCACACGATACCCGCGCCGCGTCCGAGGTAGTATTACGGCAGCAGTTGACCTGGCTTTCAAGAAAAGTACCCGGCCGGGTGTGTGGGAGGCCAGGGAAGTATTTTATCATCATTGGCACGGCCGCCGCAGAGGCTATCTGAAAAGAAAAGGAATGCTGCCTCTGACGTCCCAGTGCTCGGACCACCCCCTGCCCACTATTCAACAAACACTCCTCACCCCACTAAATCTTCTCCTCTTCACTCATCAGCTCCCCTTCTGATCCAATTCTTCCTTAAAGTCGGTCCATCCCCCATTCTCAGACCAACACAATCCAGCTGACTTCCACAGTTCATCCGCATTACTCTTTATATCCATCATGGCTGTCAAGGTAAGCTCGCGCAACCCCGCAGAGGTTGGTCGCAGTAACTGACAGCTTCATGTAGGTCGGAATCAACGGCTTCGGTCGCATTGGCAGAATTGTCTTCCGCAATGCGTACGTTTTCTTCCAAAGTCTGCCTCGTCAGACAGCTAACATGGTCATCCAGGGTTGAGCACGACGATGTCGAGATCACTGCTGTCAACGACCCCTTCATTGAGCCCCACTACGCTGTAAGTACTTTTCCTCATCCAATCCGACAATTTATTTTACCTGGCTAGCTGGTGGCATCACGCCGTTGTTGTCCTGGCCACGACGCTGCACTTTAATTGAATGCGGGGCTGACACCACCATTTCCAGGCGTACATGCTCAAGTACGACAGCACACACGGTCAATTTAAGGGTGACATCAAGGTCGAAGGCAACAACCTCATCATTAACGGCAAGACCATCCGCTTCTACACCGAGAAGGACCCCAGTAACATCCCATGGGGCGAGACTGGCGCATACTACGTTGTCGAGTCTACTGGTGTGTTCACTACAACAGAGAAGGCCAAGGCCCACTTGAAGGGCGGTGCCAAAAAGGTCGTCATCTCTGCTCCCTCCGCTGATGCCCCCATGTTCGTCATGGGTGTGAACGAGAAGACCTACAAGTCCGACATCGAGGTGCTCTCCAACGCCTCTTGCACCACCAACTGCTTAGCTCCCTTGGCCAAAGTCATCCACGACAAGTTCACCATTATCGAGGGCCTGATGACCACTGTGCACTCATACACCGCAACTCAGAAGGTTGTTGACGGCCCATCTGCCAAGGACTGGCGTGGTGGTCGTACTGCTGCCCAGAACATCATTCCCAGCAGCACTGGTGCCGCGAAGGCTGTTGGCAAGGTCATTCCAGACTTGAACGGAAAGCTGACTGGCATGTCAATGCGTGTGCCTACCGCAAACGTCTCCGTCGTCGACCTGACTGTCCGTATTGAGAAGGGTGCTTCCTACGATGAGATTAAGGCCGCTATCAAGGAGGCCTCCGAGGGCGAGCTCAAGGGTATGTACTAGTATCTCTGTCCAATTACAACGTACTAAATTTTCATAGGCATACTTGGTTACACTGAGGACGATATCGTCTCTACCGATATGATCGGCGATAACCGTTCTTCCATCTTCGATGCCAAGGCCGGAATCTCTCTGAACAACAACTTTGTTAAGCTTGTTTCTTGGTACGACAATGAGTGGGGCTACTCTCGTCGTGTTCTCGACCTCCTAGTTTATATTGCAAAGGTCGACGGAAACGCCTAGGAATCAGGACGGAGCCAGGCAGTGCCTAAATTATAGGACGAGTGTCGGTAAACCGGGCTAAGGGATTTTTAGACTTCACATCTTTCAGGTTTCGTTGTCTTCGCGTGATCGATTACTTGCTTGTCCTATTTAGGATTTGGTGGGAGATACGACATAAGAATTCATCAACCATGTTAGACAAGCAATCCACAATGAATTTACAATGTCAACGTTGCCGAGATTCTGTTGAACTTTTCAGGAGCTCCCCGCTCGACGGAGCTACCCCTGTCGTATGCTGTTTTCTAGCGCACTCTGCTAGCTAGGTTCCGAGGTAAGTCGGCCATTGAACCGAAACTACTCACATGAGGAAGGGGTGTGCATTTCCGATACCCTTGTCTTTCTTCATCCTAGTTTCCGAGTGTGAAATGCTTAACCCAACAGGAAATTGACCCAACTCCGGAAAGCATCGGAGACATACGGGTTGGGAGATTTCACTTCACTTCTCCATTTACCCAAGCTAGGAAATGGGGATTAAAAAATATCACCATTTCTCTCGGAAACTACACAAGAAAATGAGACATTTCTCTGTAAGATTTCATTATTCTACGTTCTTGCCTTTCGACCTTCTAGATCGGCATTATTGATTATATATCCTTATTCACAGTAGGACGATTAGTGGAACATAAGGATAGGTATGTATGATAGTCAGGGTTTGTATCTACTAAAAGTACCCCCCCAACGCTTGAAATTAGGATAATAAGTATTGATTCAAGTTTGAGACTTATATTATATGTCTAAGTCAATAAATATACTTATTCCTATGGAAATATCTAGAACGCCCCAAAAGTCGAACCTCATCAACAAATACAAATTCTTTGTCTACCTAACGCCTATGTGATCATATCAAACACACTAGATATTCGTAAAGCTCTATTCAATAGACTTGCAATATTTATATTTCAACATGAGAATATCCCCCATGAACAAATGAAAGTGCAGTACTTTTGGAATTGAGCTACCTGTTACCCGTTTTGAAGAATGGGCCAAGAGGGTTGGCTTAGTGTAGAAGAGTGGGGCTAGTACAAATATATTGACGAACGCTAATCTGAGCATTAAAAAAGGGAACAAGCTAGTATATTTTTGAATCTAAACACTACACCTTCAAATTCCCTCGACAGAATACAAACATATGAGTCTCAATGAGCATCCTCCATATCCATCTTGCTAACGCTGATAGGATTAGTGTGGATGAGTCAGCCATATGCGCTACAGCCAAGCCGCGTCTGGTTGCCCTTTGACACTATCCCTAACATTGAGCACCCTCTCCCTTTCCGTGAAGCGCGGACAACTACAGTTTAAGATTCTGCCACCTGAAACTCGTGCATAAACTCTTACACCTCTTCTTTTTGTATCGCACCTCAACCTGTTCTCAACCTCAATACAAGCTTCTCTGATCTCATATCACGGGTTGTGGTCCTTGTGAAGCACACGAACTTCAAACTGTTCAAGTGTCGCGAGATTTCCTAGGAAGATTTACTCACGCTAAATAACACATATCTCTTGTTCTGCTATCTTCTTTGCAGGACGTGTTTTGCACCTGCGCAAACAACACAACCAAAGTAGCCGAGGCTTCGTGTTGTCCTCTTCACCCTTAGGTCGAGCGGCTGATCGAAACTTTCTGATTGTCCCATCTGAGGATTTGATAAGTATGGTTGAGGTTTGACCAAGTGAGTAAATACGCTTCTCCCGTGTTTTCAGCCCTCTTCCACTCACTCGTTCATCATAATCCACACTCAACAATTCAATGTCTTCCAAGCGAGTTTGATCTATCACCACCATGGCAGGATTGATTGTCTTTCCACATACAATATCACCGGGAAGGAAAATATGTCTCGACAATTATTCCCTTGTTTTCATTTATGGTATAACATATGTATATGACTATTTATTCACTGGATATGTTTTATCTGATTAACCGTTTTTTCTGCTCTTTACAAGCCCACGTGCTAACTCTCACTTGCAGTTTTTAATCATTTATTATTGTGGAACGAGGCATTTCGTGTCTGGTCCCAAGACCAACTAATAATATGGATCTGGATGACTACAGTATGGGTGACACAGTAATGGCCTCCACCGAGACAAATGGTCGTCACGAGACTAATACGGTCGACCCGTCCAAAATATCTCTAAATGAACGGCCCCTCCAAGCTCCTTTTCTGGGTAGAATGGGGCGACTACCAATCCACAGCCATGGTGAAGCATTAAAGTCCGCAACAGTGATCCCAGTGTCTAGTGGGAATCCAAAGCCTTCGTTTCGAGATAAACCGGTCCCAGAAAATCATAGTAGACAGTCTTCGCCCGGGTATGGCTCAGATGAAATGGAAATCGAATCCTCAGCCTCGTCCATGGTTCATGTACGCATTCCGCCTGCGCCCAAGTTTCCACCTCTCCCATACTCATCAACAAAAACCGGTCTGGTTTACGATTCGCGTATGCGCCTTCATGTTGAGCCCGTAACTATGGCGATAAGAGATGATGATATTCATCCCGAAGATCCTCGTCGTATTCATGAAATTTTCCAAGAGATCCAACAAGCCGGTCTGGTGCAAGGTGCTGAAGAACTTGAAGAACATGGTACAGATGAACAGTGCTGGAGAATACATGCTCGCCCAGCTACTAGAGCCGAAATTTGCCTCGTTCACTCACCAGAGCATTACGATTTCATCGATTCACTCCAGGGTATGTTATCTGGATCACGACTTTACATTCTTAACTGACGCAGTACTAGATATGTTAGAATCTGAACTGACTGAACAGGCAAGCAAACTCGACTCGATCTACTTCCACAATAGTACCTTCGAGTGTGCAATCCTCGCAGCTGGTGGTGCTATCGAAGCCTGCAGAGCTGTAGTTCGGGGTGACGTGCGGAATGCGATTGCTATAATACGACCTCCTGGCCACCATGCAGAATATGATCAGCCTTCTGGATTCTGCATCTTCAACAACGTACCAATTGCCGCTAAAGTTTGTCAGAATGACTTTCCCAACGAATGCCGAAAGGTGCTAATTTTGGATTGGGACGTTCACCACGGTAATGGAATTCAGCATGCCTTCTACGACGACCCTAATGTCCTTTACATATCACTGCACGTTTTCAAAAACCAAACTTTCTATCCGAGTCTTCCAGATGGCAATTATGACTTTTGTGGCAGTGGCGCCGGCATCGGTAAGAATGTCAATATTCCCTGGGCTGACCACGGTATGGGTGATGCAGAGTACATATATGCTTTTCAAGAAGTTGTGATGCCTATTGCGACAGAGTTTGATCCGGATCTGATCATCATATCTGCTGGATTCGACGCAGCCGAAGGTGATATGCTGGGAGGTTGCCATGTTAGCCCTGCCTGCTACGCTCACATGACGCATATGCTCATGCGTATAGCCGGGGGAAAGGTCGCTGTTTGCCTTGAAGGAGGCTACAACCTGCGTTCCATCGCACGCTCGGCGTTATCAGTCACAAGAACGCTCATGTTGCAGCCACCTGATCGACTGGCTGAAGATATTGGAGCTCCTGCAGAAAGTGCTGTCGAGGTTGTCCAACAAGTTAAGAGGGCACATTCAAAGTACTGGAAATGCTTATTCCCGAAGCATTTGGATACAGATGATCCTTCTTTTGATTCTACTCAACGCCTTCACGATATTGTCAGACTGTGGCAGAGCAAGGTCCTGTCTGAGGAGCATGCCATGACACCTGTAACTATTAAGAAAGCAGGCATAGCACAGTCGTTTGAGCACAACATCATAGCGACGTAAGCACTCTCTCTACCCTACATCTACCACTCAGATGGACTAATGATCAAGGCCTCGATTTATGGAACGCCACCCCCTACTAGTCATCTTTCACGATCCACCGGATGTCATGAATATCGCCGATCCATTAAGTGGAAAAACAGAACTCCATAACACATGGCTAGTGAGTGCTGAGTACAGTCTTGTGCTGTATATCCGCTGACTTTGAATCTGAAGACTGATATTACCAAGAGGTATGTTGACTGGGCTGTTAAAAACGACTTCCAAGTCATCGATGCAAACATACCGATGGTAGTTGCGATAGAAGATGTAGGTTCCTATGCAAGGACCTTTTTGGGGGGTAAACTCATCTAATGTATTCAGGACGACGGTAGCTATGTGAAGGCAGACAATGCCGAGGTTCGATCAAATCAAACGAAGGAGCTTGCAGGATACTTATGGGAAAACTATATTGAGTAAGAGAACGAAAATTCGATGCCCGGAATTGCTACTAAATTTTTGTAGACCATATGGAGCGACTCAGGTCTTTTTAATGGGCATTGGAGCCGCCTATATTGGCCTAGTAGATCTCCTCAGCAAGTTTGGTAAGTTTCAAATCCCGGCAATGCCATCTCTCTAATAGTGGTCATTGCAGAAGCCTGTACCGAATCTGACAGTGTCATTCAATGCCTCATTGGGTTTGTGGCAGATTGTTCAATTAACTCTATCAAGAAACCAAACGACGACAATATTGGAAATTGGTACCACGCGGTATGTTGATACAAATTCCTTGTTAAATGAAACTAACGTTGCCTCCAGCACTCCCTTATTTTTGTTCAAGGTACCCACCTCGTTTGGGATCCAAACCGACAACGCAAACTCAGGAAGAAGTACGGAAATTTAAGAAAATCTAACAAGAGCAAGCTCAACGAAATGCTTATTGAGCATGAACAAGAGGTACAGGAACTGCTGCTTCGAAAGAAGAATGAATGCAATTCAGGGGATGATTCGCGACTTGCGAATACCAAACAGCAGGCCCTAAGGACACCCCCTTTACCCAGCGGATCGGCCCCTATGACACGTCATAGCAGCGTCTCTACCGCTTTGAAGAGCCCGAAAATGCCGGCGGTGGGATACTTCAGTGTCTCCACCAATAGCCCCAAGAGCCCGCTGAAAAGGAATTTTTGATGGCGGAGGTGGAGGTTACAAGATGCGTTGCATCAACTCTTATCCCTATGTGCATGGCCTGGCGTCTTGGGAGCCGCTCTATTTTGGAAAGACCTAATCTTGACGGGTTTTATAGCAACCTTGTGGTTGTCCTACTATTTCATTGATTGAACCGAATACCTATTGATGTTTAGCGATGAATATAGTGCTATCTTGTAACCAATAGGGTGCATGCGCCTGGAATATATGTAGTCAATATACGTTTATACTTGTGGATGCCGAATAATGGTGATTGTGTGAATGTGTGTGAGTGTGTGTGCGTATTGATGAAGAGTCGTAGACGTGGTTGCTAGCCCCGGAATTAAGATCATAGCAGTTTTGCGATGAGAATATGCCTTGGGGTCCTAGAATGAAATAAGGCTTGAACCAAGTGAACAATCCTGGTCTAAGCATTTCCTAAAATCAGTGCTCGATATCCAATCAATTCCCACACTAACCTGATATAGATATAGATCTTCTTTTGTGTTGGCACCCTGGGGTTTCAACCTCGAGCTCAGATTTTTGACCTCAATTTCCATTGAATTTTGCCAAATATTATTTCTGTTCCTGAGATATGCAATTTTCGACATAAAGGACGACGGAATCTTCTCGAGATTCCCAGTAACATATTCGTAGCACACCCTTATATTCCCCAACATAAGCTGGGCTTCTTTTTACAGGCAAAGTTGGAGATCAGTTAAATTCAGCATGCATTATGTACCAGCCCATGCGCAAAAACTCTATGCAGCCAGACGAGGCTCCTTTAACTAAGATTCTCCCTCCTTTCTCCTTTTTTGACCAGTCTAAGCAGAGAGAGCTGCAGAGCTTGGGGCTCATGCGGCACGGTTGCAACACTGTTGCTCATCGGTAGCGAGCTGTGCCTCTTCCATGCTTTGTATGGTTTTTGGGCTGATTTCCTGCCATAGGCGGAACCCATGCCATTCATTTCCTTTGGTATGATTTATCATCCTCGCCGCATGGAAAGCTTGGGGCTGGGGGCTGACAGCTCACACCTGGCACAGTTGTTTGCAGCTTTGGATGGTTGTGCTTTTGTTAAGATGCAGGTGCTTCCCACTACTCTTGTTGTTTCTCTTATTCCCTCGGCTTTGATCTTGGTTCCTTCGTGATTGTTCATTGGACACCAAAGGTCGGATATTAGACTACTTCACTTGCCTGATCTCGTTGGATATCACCTAAAATGCTTTCATCATGGATACGACTAGCCCGGACTTGGGCTCTCGTGCAACTCCTCTTCACTACATCGGGGCAGTCAGTATTGTCACAAGCGCCAACCTCTTCTTTAGCCTCCCCAACTACGACATCGACGGTATATCCAACACCTTCTACGGAACCAAAAGTCCACTTGGTAAAAGTGGGAGCGGGGGATTTCAAATTTGATCCTGCAAACCTTACGGGTGTGCTTGTTGGTGACGTTGTCACGTTTGAGTTTTACCCTCCGGACCATAGTGTAGCAAGAGCAGATTTCAATAGCCCTTGCATGCCATATGAATATTCAGGGCGGAATCGGCAGGGGTTTTTCTCTGGGGTTCAGATGGTGGCTACTCCCAACGATGTAAGACCTCGTAGTACAGTGTAATGAGGAATAGGCGCTCTGCTGATATATGCAGGCAACACATTACAATATAACAGTCAATTCCACGGATCCTATATTTTACTACTGCACCGCTCCTGGTTCATGCCTAGATCACCAGATGATTGGGGTTATTAACCCAACCGCTACACAGACTCTCGACATGCAGATGAAAGCTGCGGAGGACGCAACCATCATGGTTGTACCAGGACAGCCAATACCCAAGGAAGGCTCAACCTCGTCCACTTCGACTCCCAACCCCGATGCTCAACATAACATAAAATGGCGACTCTCGAAAAATGGAATTATCGGGATCGCAGTCGGGGCTGTATTTCTCATTGCTATCTGCGCTGCTCTATTCTACTTTGTGGGCCGAGCGCGATCTCTCAAAGAAGGGATGAGGCGTAAGGATGCTACGGTGTCAAAGACAGGTGGAGCTTTCGGGTCAGACTACACTGGAATACCTAACACCATACCCAACTCTCCTGCAGGATTTTCACCCTACTCCCCGAACATGAATCAAGGGGATTTCGGAAACATGCCGCCCATGTACGGTGAACTGAATCATCAGAATGGGTGGGGAAGTCCCCCACTACAACCAAGTCACATGTCGATGGGGTCCCTGGGAAGGATGTCGATGATATCTCAACCGTAAGTCAGCTCGGCAATAGACGAGTCTGAGAAGCATGCTAATAAGATTAGGATGAGAGAAGTAAAGACTGCATATGTTGCGCCTGCCGAGATGGCGACGACTGAGAATACGTTTGCTGCTGAGCTGGAGGCGCCGGTGGCCCCTGAACCCCCCTCTGTTCCTCCTGTTCACGCATAGCTCATTTCTGGGAGGAGGAAGAAGACGAAGTCTGCTAGGTGCAAACCATTTATGTTATTGATTTACCATTGTCATAAAATATGTACCCATGGGAAAGGGGGACAGCATATGGGATGTGGGGGGAAAGCGGTGGACGCGCTGTACATAATGTCATTGACCCATAAGCGGGGGTTCTTCTCTTTCGTACTCTTTAGCGGCCTTTTTGAGGCTACCAGTTTTAATTTATGAAGGCCGACGTTTCTAGCCGAAGGGAATCAAGGGAGAGGACGGCATCGGATGCAGAGGTTTGCGCTTGTAAGGCTTCTCAAAGTCCCATTATGTCGGTCCCCAGTCCGGCTTATTGGCCGGGTAGATGAGTGAAACGGCTAACCGGATGGGGGCTCAGTATCCAACTGCAACCTCACATGGCCGGCAGAGCAGCTTCAGCAAGCATAACTCATCTCTAGTTCCCCTCTGGCATGCGTGGAGGCATTTAGCGTTCCAACCTTGGCTATTCACGTGTCGCCCAATGCGTGGGCTGCGCGGCGCATTCAGAGCCAATGAACGACCCCACGCGCACCGCAATCCTCCACAGGCGTCGCTTTGAGCCCAAAAGCTTCTAGCCAAGCGCTGCTACACCGAAAGAATGCTGCACGGCACCTCTCCAACTCCCCAATGAACCACGCTCACCTCGCCCATCGTCGCCTCTACCCCCCTGCGCGACGCTGCTCTCGCTGCGCTCTACTATGGTAGCCATCTTGCAACGGCGCTTCGTCTTGGGCCCGGCGCACTAAACAGCGTCTCTGCAGAGCACTTGCGTCCATCGCATATTTTGCACCAACGCGCCATGTTTACCTCGTCCCCGACTATTTCAGCGCCTTCATCGCCTTCGGCGGCCTTCCATTCACACACCCGCCCATATCATGCCTCGCGACAGACCCCGGCCTCTTCCAAAATCTCGCACTCGTCGCCTCGATTTCTGCCCCAGGTGAGCGCCGCCTCCTCGCGGCGACTGGACACTCTGCAGCACTCGAACCAGGCGACATCGGCCCAGTCGCCAGTGCCCGCCTTCGCTCGATCGCCCCAGATCAAAAAGAGGGAGTACGCCGACGCTGGCACCCAGTATACGCCACCAGGCTACCCACCTACCTACCACCCTCCCGCGTCACAGACAACGAGCCTCGTAGCTCCAACTCCCCTCGTTGAGGCCTCGGTCGCAAAAGAAAAGCAGGGGGAAGCCCCTGCCGCATCCGTCGTCACGGAACCTCCAGAGCCTAAGTTGCGGACAGATCCGCCGCCCGTCGTGCCCTTACTTGCTCCACCAGAGAATGAATCTACAAAAGAAACAGAGGCGCAAGATGGGCCGCAGAGCGCAGGACAGACCGAGGTGAGTAATATCACCCAGGTCCAGTCCTCGCCTGCTAAGCGGGCGCGACCTCAGGATCCCAACGTCAAAATCATGCCGCTGAAGTACGAGACATGCAATGTGAAGGATTTGGGTGTATTGATCTCTGATATGTTGATGGAACTTGTTCGATTGAACGATGGGTTCCCCCTCCGTGAAGGGGAGCTCACGAGATTCCATTCGAGGTACTACTTTTTCAACACTGCTGCTTGGACACCAATGTTAATCGCTTTCATAGGGCTCCACCCGGCATCTCTGTTCGCGATTACCTTTTTCGACTTATTGTACACGCCACGCTCTCCCCGCCAATACTTCTCTCTATGGTGTTCTACGTGGACAAGCTGTGCACCATGTCTCCTACATTCACGATCAGCAGCCTGACTGTGCATCGATTCCTAATAACAGCGGCCACCGTAGCGGCGAAAGGACTCAGTGATAGTTTCTGGACAAACAGTCTCTATGCAAGAGTGGGAGGGGTTAGTTTGAGGGAGCTGGCACTGCTCGAATTGGAATTTCTCAGAACCCTGGACTGGCGGATCGTACCCAAGCCCGAGACTCTCGTGGACTACTATAAGGGGCTTGTAGAAAGAGGAGAGGGATATGCGATGGAGAAAGAGGAGCCAGAACCAACTTCAGTGGTCAGCTCTGAGCTAATCCAACAGCCCGATGACGCAGTACTTGATACCCACGAGCCAGCCAGCTCATAGCATGCATTGCGATAATGATAACGACTTCAGTAAGAATCGCTCAAATGAGCCTTTTCTCCTCTCAGTCTTCCAATGATTCTTCCTCCTGTCCAATTGACCGGTGTTGTCCATCCGAGCACGATTTCCTCATAGCACGCCTTTCCTGCAACCAACCGCGGCAGTTGCTAACAAGACCATGTTACCACTTCGCTGGATCCTTGGTTGGGGGAACGCGAGGATGATGAGCTGGCGCGCTCGGTTCGTGGGCAAAGACTCGACGGATCGAATAAGAGTTTGCCGATAGTAGATATACCTGGGGGAGTTACATTCGTACATAGGCAGAGAGAGCGCGTGCTGAATACCAAGGGGCTGATAGGTGTGCATTGGGACTGCATTATCACAGACCGGACCGTGCGGCTTCAATCCGGTTGGTAAACCTGGAATATGTCGATAACAATGGACGATGTAGATGGGTGTGTTCCTAAGGCGGCGGTGATGGGTGTAATGGAAGCTACATATGGGTACTCGTGCCGAATACAGCAGGCTGGCAGTGGTTTAGAGCTAGATTCTCGTGCTTATCCTATTACGAGCGAAATCTTGTGGTTAGTAGTTAGTGGTGACAGCGTTCGCTCTGCTCTGACTGATAGATATGACGAGCAATGCAAGCGCGCCTGCAAGTAGTGTTTTTGTACAGACCATACATGCAGAGTATGGAGTAGGCGATATCGGACACACACACTTACTGCGGCCCTTTCTTCGCCGCACCCTGCCTAGGAATACAAATCCAGACACATAAGAAAAAAGATTAATCCTGTCTTACATCGTCCCCTTGAATATGCCAGCAGTAAGAATCGGAGCAACCCCCTCCCCCCTGCAATTGTCGTGCGTAGGAAATAATATGCAGCAGAGGTAGTGCTGTGTTGGACCAATGAGTGCTAACCACCCCCCGGCAAGACCGCAGTTTGATGCCCACGTCGTGAAGAATAGTGAGGCAAGCCATTCACTCTTTGGCTATTCTCTGTGTCCTTCCAGAACCGCTGCAAGGCCGAGGCGTCCTGCACAGATAGCATGGCACCCGCCTGTCGTTTATTGTACCTCAGGTTCGGCAGCCGTGCAGCGCTCCAGGACCTCCGCTGTTCCTTGTGCTCTCCCATACCCACAC
>JAAZQE010000890.1:0-11837 GCA_013620735.1 Clavariopsis aquatica
GTGTCAGCCAGAAGAGGGCCTAGTCACGCATGCAGAGTAGACGAAATGCCTCGCGCAGGTTATTCAAGTTCTTCGCGACCCCGAGATGGGCTGCACGCAATGGAGGTGGTCACGACAGGGTCCATATGGCGGCCCTTTTGCTGTGTGGTGGCGCACGCGTGAGCCGCAAGTGCAACATGTGGTTGACAGCTGTGGTGGGAGCGGCCCAGCCTGTGATTGGCCTAGCTGTGGACATGGCAGTGCACATCAATGACGCTTTGAAGGTGGTTTGAAGGCGCTTTGAGGACCTCTTCGGGGCGCACCAGCGGCCAACAACGGGGGGCGAGACGACTCGGCGAGTATCCTGGCCGGGGTTCTCGATGAGAGACTTGCAGGAGCAGATGATGCCTTTGGAGAACTCAGCGAGGGAGATGGCGTGGCTGCTCGCTTCTCGCAGCGAACCGGGTTGCTTGGCAGGACCAGACCACCCCCACCCCATCTGAGCGTCGTCGGGATGCTTCTGCGAGGTTGGCCTAGCACGTACATCATTCGTCGAGGGGCACGCAGAGACGCAGCAGCGTCGCCTGGGCGGCCGATGCGCGGCACAGACTTCGATATCCACAAGTTGATGTTCCACAGTGATCGGGGTGAGCGGCGACGGGCGACGGCCCTTCGCCTTCAATGAACCTGGGCGCCAGAACCCAACCATCGCCGATCCGCCGCCCTGGTGCGTTTCTCATGGATGCACGACGACTTGAGCGCTGGCCTGCCCCCGTCGTCCATGTCATCACTCCCGCGACCGTCGATTCCGAGGCACAACAGCGGCATACCTACATCCTCGTCCCTCGCTCCCCTCCACGTCATTCGCACCGCGACATCTCCCCGACACTGCACGTTGCATCCACCACTGCATACTACTCGGCTTGCCAGACCGCAGAGCCTCTGCGCAGACCCGTCTACACGTCTCCCGTCCCCGTCTCCCGTCCCGCGCTCAGGCCGTTCCTGCGTCCTTCATTGTTGCGCTCCTTGGAATCAGATCGACCTCCCTCTCCTAGCAAACACCGAATACACCACCGTCTCCCCAGTCCCGCTGTAAGGCCTCAATCGATACCACTACCCACGCCTCGCCGTGCCGTGCTGTGCGCTCCCTGAGTCTCGGGTCCCGCAACCGGTCCACGAGACTGTACATGGCGTTGGTGGCTACTGCACACTTCACAGCAGTTGTATGAATCTGCCACAGGGACACGGCTACTCCTTCTCCCAAGCTGAAGAAAAGATCCTTCCCCTTACACACGGCCGGGCTGCTGTGCCGCCTGACTTGATGGTGGAAGAGGATGCCTCTCCTCTAAATACCGCCTCGGGCGCCTACCGTTCTCCAAGACAGCTGGTCCGTTTGATACAATGCCCGCAATGCTCGAAGCCTTTCACCGCACCAGTCCACCTGCCGTGCGGTCACACCGTTTGCCGCGCCTGCCTTCCCTCGTCCCGGCCACGCACCAACATATCCTATCCCAACACACCAGATCGGCTTCAGGGCATTGTGTGTCCCATCCCAGCATGTGGCTTAGAACATGCTGCCGCAGAATGTTGTGTGGATGTAACCATGTCAAAGTTGATAGAGCTGATCCAGCTTGTAGTGTCAAAATACAGACCGCTGGTCGAGGACACACCCACCCGCTTGGTAGAAATACTCTCACCGGAGGATAGCATGCTCATGGAGGAAAAAGGGAAAATACATGGCAAGGGATGTGAAAGGGTACTTCATGGCGGCAAACTGTTTTCAACCTTCGCCATGGTTCAAATGGGGGAACTCCGATGCAGCTCCGACGTGGAATACAGCTCCGTATCTTCAACAGGCGATATTACGAACGACCAACAATATCCGTACGAGCATCTGGATATTGCACTATTGGGTCATCTCCAGGAAGCCGCTGGAGAAGTGATGAATTGCCTAGTATGCTACCACATGATGCTCGACCCAACAACTACCGCATGTGGGCATACCTTTTGCCGTCGGTGTCTCATTCGTGTTATGGACCACAGCAACATATGTCCACTATGCCGACGGGATCTCTACATTCCAGCAACCCTGCAAAATAAACCGAGCAATTACCACTTGGCCTCTCTGCTCGACATGCTGTGTCCGGACCTGATTGCCGACCGTTTAGCATCCATAAAACTGGAGGAGCAGCCAGGCCCCGAAGCCCTCAACACGCCGCTTTTTGTCTGTACTTTGGCCCTTCCGACGATGCCGACGTTCCTCCACATCTTCGAGCCTCGTTATCGATTGATGATACGACGTTGCATGGATGGGAATAAAAGATTTGGCATGGTCATGTATAACCGAACTGGTGCTCCACAAGGTAACTTGGGTGCTACTCACTTTTTGGAATACGGTACCCTTCTCGAGATCGTGAATCTTGAACTTCTTCGTGATGGTCGCAGTTTTGTCGAAACAAGAGGCATTGGACGGTTCCGAATTCAAGAGCACGGAATCCTGGATGGATACATTGTTGGTCAGGTCGAAAAGGTCGAGGATATTTCCCTATCTGATGAGCAAAGCGTGGAACAGGAAGAGACTACGGAGGCACAAGGTTACGCAACAATGTTCCAACGCGATAACCCAGGGTCCCCACTACCATTTCCAGTTGCATTAAATCAAATGTCCACCCAAGAACTGCTCGACTTCTGCATGAATTTCGTCACCGACATGAAGCGTCAGAGTGCCCCATGGTTAAATCACAAGATCGTGCAGGTTTATGGCGAACCACCCAACGATCCGGCATTATTTCCCTACTGGTTCGCCTGTGTATTACCTATTGTCGAGGAAGAAAAATATCGCCTGCTACAAACAACAAGAGTTAGGGAGCGCCTAAAGATTGTGAAAACATGGATCGAAAGAATCCAAAATCAAAGAGAGTGAGTACTGGCCTTTGCTACGGATACTTTTCACCAAGCAGCGTGGATGTTGTCTTGAAAACAAGTTATAGCACCTTGCCTACTCTATTACTATATATCGATCGCCGCTGTCATTTTACTGTACCTAGCCCTACGAATCTGTTCAGATTATATATCGACGCGATGTCGAAAGTTGATGTGTAGGCCGCCTTCCGGGTTCTTTGCATCGCCAACTCTTTTGCGAAATCATGTCAGATCATAACTAACATTTTTATTCGCAGGCAATCTGGAGGGTCTTGCGGAATTCTGTGACTAGCCATTGCCCTTCTGGGCATTTTCATCGCCTTACTGTCGCCACCGCAATCCCCTCGGCCATAAAACAAAGCGTTCGATATTTTTCAAAGTATTTAACGGCCTTGTCCATCTCCCGGATTCTTTGACGGCCTACCAACTAGTTTAACAATGCCATATCTTCTCACTATCCTGCTTAATGCCTATCCCACCAAGGTGCGCAGTATTTTTTTTATCATTATGTCATTCTCCTAATTCCCCCAAAAATGTGTATGCCTACGCCCTCTACTCGAGGTATTCATGTTTTCTTTCTTCTTAACGTTAGTTCCCACAATGCGTTAATGCTCTCTGCATTTGCATCGACGGAGTTTCCTTTATATGCTTCAAACCGGGATTGTTAGAAACGTATGATTTATCACATATGTACGCATACATGGATGAGGAGAGGTAGAACACGTCCATGGTAAAGAAGGATGGATACGCGAGATACCCATTTGTTTATTTATCCTTCTGCCCTGGTTTCTAGGCCGGGGGTGTTATCGTTATGCCACGGAAGTAACAGTATCGTATTCGATATCTAGCAGTGAAAAGGGTGTGGGCAGACGTTGTGTAAAGCTGGCCGTATAGATTCCTTATGACATTGGAAAGGAAATGGAAAGTTGCATAGTTGCTGTGCTTCATTTTACTCTTCTTTGCTTGTGTCAAGTTAGGGCTATAGTATCTATTATGTTTTGAAGTTTAAGAATGTAATTCAGTGATATTTAAACTGCTTGCTCAGGTTCAGGGTCACATGTCGGGAACTCGTGGATCATGGAGGGGGTAAATCTAGGTTTATTTAGTGACCGCTCACGGGGTCGCTCTAGAGGTCGCTCTCTACGCAGGTAAATTCCATTGTCAGGAACCGAATTCTTTCTCCCTGACCATAACGCCCCGCAAAAGAATGCCCTAAAGACGCCATACATCCCCAAGAACCATCTCTCAAATCTCTCATGATTCAACTCATTTACTCTGCCTCATAGCCCTCTGTTGCTCTCTTTCGCTAGCGTTGTACCTATTGGCGCATGTTAGCCCCTGTCCGAGACGTAACATTCTTTGCTTCTTGGAGTGTTGCGCGGAATTTCTAGTTGCGCAGCGCGTTGCGGGTTTGGAGGCGTTCTCCTGTGGGTACGTACTTAAGGAGTTTCTCAATCAAGTCGACGTGCGTGAGGATCATGCGCCGGCAGCAGTATCGGCTGAGGTGCAGCTCATTGATGGCTTCACTACAGAGTTGGAATGTCAGTATTGCAATGATGTGGTCAGAAACTATAGAATTTGAATATAGTTGGGGTAAGTCTTACTCGTCTTCCAAGTCTTCACGGTCGATAAGTGCGAGGTACTTGTCCCAGAGATCGCCAGTGACCTGAAAGAGGTATTAGTCGATTACTTATGGAGGGAGGATGCATGGGGAAAGCTACCTTCCCGCAGGAGAAGCAGCGGATGGGGATGATCATTTGGACAGCAGAGAAGCTTTGCTATAACTTATAGAGGTTGACAAGTTAGCCTAGATGCGAAGAGAAAGACCTTGCTTGTTAGAGAAGCAGTCGCAAAGACAGCTTCAAAGAAATTCGTGATGGGAAGATGCCAAGCCCGGATTTAGGCCGGCGGTGAAAAGCTCGGACCGCTGCCGTAGAAAATATTTCGAGACCTTTCAAGTGGAGCTTCAGAGCCTCGAACACCACGTTTGTTCTTTCTCGCACCCAGTTGTGCCCCCTCAATCTCACAAACAGGGACAATGGTGGATACTACCGAATCTCCAGCATTGAAGCGGAAAAGAGAGGGGAAAGAAGCACAAAGGAAAAGAAGCAAGACCGATAGAAAGAGCAAAGCTGGAATGGAAGAAACCGATGAAGTACATACTGCTCCTCCAGAAACTACAAACAACTCCGAACAAATTGAAGATGCACCTTCTTCAGTTGCGCTCCCAAACGGCACACCTGAAGACAAAGCAGCAAAACCACTGCATCCTAGATCGAGAGAAAACAAGAAGAAGTCCAAGGCGGATAAGAAGGAGGAGAAGTTACTGAACAATGATTGCGCGAGAAAACCTGCGTCAGCTGATGCTGAAAAAAAGTCTGAAGCTTTTGCCGCAGATGTTGAACACGAACAAAAGTCCTCCAAGAAGCGCAACAAGAAGAAGAATAGGGACCCAGACACTAAAGACCAATTACAGGAGGTCGATGAGAACGATCAGACTCTCGACGATGACCAGCAAGATCATGAAGCGAGTCTCCCGCCCACAGAACCTAGCGTGACCGGCAACATCGAGCACACACGGACTGTAACTCTGAACAAAAAGAAGCGTAGACAATCCGAGAAGAGAAATCGCTCACAAGAGGTCGATGATATCGAGAAAAACAAGGATGACGGTAACACTGGCCCCTCACGGGCTAGTGCGACGGCAAAGAATGAGGCTGAGCAGACTCCATTAAAGCAAAATAATCAGGTTTCTATTAAGACTGAGGGGCGCACTCATGTTGCACCAAAACATGGAAAAAAATCAAGGGACAGTGGAAAGAAGAATTCATGGTCATTGTCTTCCCCTTGTGGTGGATGGTTTCTACCTCAAGACCCAATTTTCTCCTCTGATGAAAAGTTTTTGGTTCTCGCAAATACCAGAGGTCTGCAAATCTACTCCACCGAAACTTCTCTACTCACCAACGTCCTCCCAGTGGGGACGGGGGTTTTAACAGCTTACGCACTGTCATCTTCGAAAACCAACCATGTATACATTGCGAACTCCGTTGGTCTTATTACATTATGGGATTGGATGGAGAAGAAGAAAATTGGTCGGTGGGATATCGGGACGAACATTCGACAGATAGTAGTGGTCACCCAACCAGAGACCACGCAAGATCTGGTGTTCTGTCATGAGGTTGGCAATAACCATGTCATCAACGTACACGCTCTTCGCACCCGTGATCAAAAAGGGCAGACGGAACTTAAACGGATTTTGAAGGCAAAGTCACCTATCAACAACATTGAAGTGTTGTCGGGAGGGAACATTCTAGTTGTTGCATGTGCCAACTCCATTCTGGTGGGAAGACGTTTGAAACCACAGCAGTCTGTCTTACAAAACTTTGAATACGTCTGGCGCGAATTCACAACATCTAAGCGCATCACCACGTTGGCTTCTCATATACAGCCTCAAGAAAAGCCCAGAGAAGGAAAGCGTCCCTCGCAGCGATTGAATGACATACTCAACCTAGCTGTTGGGGACGAGACAGGTGTGATACATCTGTTTGAGGACATCTTGTTGGTCTCGACTGGGATCGAAAAGAGTCAAAAGGACGAAAACTCGCATACGAGGCTTGACAGCCTACAGCCAAAACGTCTTCACTGGCACAGAGACGCGGTCGGATCTTTGAAGTGGTCTCTAGATGGTATGATGTCTTCCATTTTTCTTATGGCTTGTTATTAACTTGCTTAGGCAACTACATCATATCTGGAGGTGATGAAACTGTTTTAGTCATATGGCAACTCTCAACAGGGCAGCAGCAGCATCTTCCCCATTTGACCGCGGCCATTGAGAACATTGTTGTTTCCCCCTCAGGAACTTCCTATGCTGTATCTTTGGCCAATAACTCTGTGATTGTCCTCTCCACGACCGAACTGGAGGCCAAAACAAATATTATTGGGATCCCATCACGAAGAATTGACTTTGAACAGTTACCTCGAGAATCTGACTCCAAGCATTACTCCTTCGATATCTTCAATCAAGTTCCAATGGTGGTCGATCCAAAAAATAAGCATCAACTCATCTTCACAATGCCATCATCTCAGCCACGACGTCAACAAAAGCGACTTCATCCGGAGCCTTATGTCCAAATTTTCAATCTCGCCACACAAACTTCAGTTTCACGACAAGCCTTGACTCGCAATAATGCTACCGATCCAAATATGGGACCCGATGGCAGAAGAATCGAAGAGCCGAATGTCAAGTTGCTTCAAGTCAGTCACGATGGCAAATGGATGGCTACCATAGATGAATGGCACCCACCCCGAGCGGATATGGGCTATCTTGAAGAAGGGATTCCCAAGTTCAACGAGGAGGAGAGATCATTCCGTCGTGAATCATACCTGAAGTTCTGGGAATGGAATGAGAAAAGTGAATTGTGGGCTCTGCAGTCAAGAATTGACGCTCCCCACTTCTTTGACGATGTTGGTGCGGCTGCTTCTGTTTTCGATCTCGTGCCCGATCCTTCAGGACTGGGGTTTGCAACTGTTGGCGAAGATCGCTTCGTCCGTATTTGGAGGCCTAAAACAAGAACACGGAATGGCGTTGTTGTTCGTGGAGCGGATAAGAACAGCAAAGACGGCGTAGTCACTTGGTCTCTTGACCGGGTGATCGAACTCAGTGGAAAACTGGATGTCTTCGAGTCCACCGCAGACTCCACGGATATGTCAACCCCTCGAACTTCTCGTTTGGCTTTCTCTACAGATGGATCGGTACTGGCCACCGGGATCGCCTGGTCCTCTGATTCGGATCCCGGAGTCATCCAGCTCATTGACACCACTACTGGAACTATTCGACGGTCAATTACAGAGCTAGATGTGATTGCTCTCTCCTGCCTTGGAATCATTGGTCGACACTTGGTGGTTATTGGTGACTCTATCACTGTGTGGGATATGGTTCTAGATCAACTTGTGTACTGCATCCCATTCGACTTCACAGAGATTGATCAACTGGACACAAGCGCACTTGTCCGGCTTGCCATCAATGATGACGATGGGACATTTGCAGTTGCATGTCCACAATTTGGGAAGCGCGATGAAGGAAAGTCTCGAGTTGCTCGTTATTTCAGAAAAGCGACTACGAAGGTGACAGTCTTCAACCCAAAACTGCCCAAGGCAATTTGGTCGACGACAGTGCCAGAGGTTGTTCTCTCGCTGGTCGCAGCAAGGGAAGGGAAAGGATACATCGTGTTAGACTCTTCTTCGTCCATTAGGACTATCAGTCCGAGGGCAAGTGCATTGCAGCTCATTACACCCCCTCCTGAGACTGTGGACACTCGCCACACAGATGGTACAAGCGGAGGGCAAGAAAATTATTTGGATTCTGATGAGAGCGATATGATGGAAGTTGGAGGCGCTCTAGAGATGCTGACAGCAAGCGAAGAGCTGCTCCTCAACTCTGAGAATGACAAGCCAGTGATCCGACAAGAACAGTTGAAGGCAGTCTTTGAGGTCAACCCCTCGCACGTGCTGCCCCCTGTCAAGGATTTGTTCGACGCTGTGGTGAGCTTGTACGCGAGGAAACCAAGACATGTTGAGAGTTCAGCGTGATGGACGCGGTGCGTAACGGACCTGCATCCTTCAGAAGCAAAGTCCAGAGAGTCTTGGGTAATAAGACAATTTCCGCAATTCAAAAGAACTCTTAGCCTCTTATCTGCCTTGAGCGAGCAGCGACTCGGACAAATAAAAAAAAATGTATATATAGTGTGTTTGTTTATTCGAATGCTTTCCAAGAGTTTCACGGAGATTTTGCGGATTTTGCGATCCATGGGAGGCCGTAGGAAGTGCCAAGACTGCGCTGCAAACTTTGTTCCTCACGCTGGAATGGATTAAGCACACGGCGTTTACTTTATTAGCCATCAGAGGCGCGAATATATTCATAACTTCTGCGCCAAGGGGACTGAGGAATCAGGACAATCTTGCAAGGCCTCACGAATAGATGGCAGCGGTTACCACAAAGATAGCACAAGAGTTCGTCTCCTTGTCACGCTAGAGTCCGTCATAGCGCCAGGGCGGCAACCAACTTGGACATCTGAGGGGCATTTTCCAAGTCCCATCAGGCATGCACACACATAACGCCTACAGATACTCGCCCAAGGCGAAGCGCGCGCAATCTCAGCTTCCCATTTTCCTTGGAGGTTACACGCCATGTACATTGTATACCAAGCAGAGCTGTATATGTCGCCGAATTCTCGCTTCCACAGTTTGTCCATGCTCAGATCTGTCTCCCCTTTCTTTTTCTTTTTCTTTCTGGTGACATTCCAAGTCGCATAATTGATCCAAGAAAAAAGAGGCTGAAGGCCGCCCCTGCGCCACGCTCTGCGGCGTTTCCACGGTTATGCTGTTTGAGAAAAGAAAAAAAGGATCGTCCGTGCGTCTTTTTCTCCGACAAAATCTCTTAGGCGCGCTACCTCGTAGTCGTCGTGGTCGTCGTCTTCCCTCCCCCGGACTTCGGACTCAGCATTGCTCGAGGGACATGAAACGTCTGACAGCCACGAATTAGCCGGATTGGGCATGTGAGGCAAAACAATAGGCCAATCAGGTTGCATTGCGGGGCTTGCTCTCCAAACGGTCTTGCATGGGAGCGAATCAGAGCACTGTTTTAATTTTAGAGAGGACATGCTAGGGGCCAATAGGAAAGTGAAGATTGTATTTTGGTGATCTGAATGGCAACGGAGAAGGGTGTGCGGTGGGATGGCAAATCTTCCGCCGAAGGACTCTCCGGAACTCCGCCTCGTTGATGGATCCTAAAGATGTTTCCTAGTTTAATAAATACATCACTGGTCCTGCCAGGTTTCCATATTTGTTCATCGTGTATCGCGAACTTTCCATTCTTTTTTTTTCTTCTCCTCTTCTCGGTCTTGCAAAATCATCTGTGTTTTTCTATTCGTCAGGTCAGGACCTCAAGGGATATATCCATACATATATATTGTTTTTTTTATTTTTACAAAAGAACATCATGGGTCAAGGTAAGTTATATCTGCACAATGTGGGGATGCGGCGTATGGGGGTTGCTGACTTGAACAGGTGGATATCTTACACTTCTCAATGGGTCGCCTAATGACTGGACGCTGGCGTCTCAGCATTCCTACCAGATGAATACCTGGGAGTGGCCGACTGTCACCGCAGGTACAGCAGCAAGGATCTATGTTGAATTTGGAGACAAGGGCTCACCTTTTGGGGGTCTATTCGGAGGAGGCGGCAGCGACGACGGCGGGGAGGCTTTTTTCAACATTGGAGGCCCGAACACGATCAAAATCTCTGCAAAGAAACCAGACGAGGGAAAGCTCACCATTACGCTCGACGGTGTGGGTACAAAAACCTCACCCCAAGGATCCGATGTCGAATTGGGGTTCCGTCACGATGCGGCTGTAAACTGGATCATGTCAACCGACCAGGCGGGAGCATGGGAGTCGAATTCTGGTGTGATGACGGATTGGATGCAACAGAGCATGGGTTCGCTCAGCAACAGAACGCTCAAGCAGATCACCATGCCTGGTTCCCATGATGCTGGAATGTCACGATATGACCCAGGAACAATTGGTGCCAACTTTGCAAACACCCAGTCCCAGTACCTCGATGTAGGTGGTCAGCTCATGATGGGGTCGCGGTACTTTGATCTTCGACCTGTGCTGTCCAATGGTCAGTGGGTTTCGGGACACTATTCCGAAATCGAGAATCTGGGGTGGGTTGGTGGCAATGGACAGTCTCTCGCTGAGATCATCACTCAGATTAATGAGTAAGTAGTATTTTTTTCTTCTTCTTTCAGTTTGAAACGCTGCGGTGGCTAACCTTGTACAAGCTTCACTGCGAAGTATCAGGAACTCATCATTATCAACATCAGCCACACACTCGACACGGACAACGACTGGAAGGAGCTTACGCAGGACCAGTGGAATCAACTCTTCGAAGCGTTGAAGGGCTTGAACAACCGTTTTACAGTTCCGGCTAGCACAACCGACTTCTCCAATAGTAAACTGGGAGATTTCATCACTGACCGCGCGTCCGTCTTCGTACTTAACCAGCTGCCGGGTGGCATCTCACTCGGTGGGTATGCCGACCAGGGATTCTTCAACCAGGACAACCTACCACTCTTCGATTCGTACTCTGAGTCCAACGACGCCGGGGTCATGCAGGCGGATCAAATCCAAAAAGTGAAGGACAACAGGAATCTTGTTGCAGACTCTGCACAGCTAAAGGATAGGTTCCACATTTTCTCGTGGACACTAACCCAAGGCCCCGAGGACGTCTTGAACCCGGACAAGGCGATTATGAATTTGGGCGTGTCGGTGTTTGACAACCTTATCGTCGACGCGTTCAATGCTTTCACTCCTGAGTCGTTCCCGAACGTGTTGTACGTTGATAGTCTGGGCATTCGCGACAAGCCCGTCGTTTTCCCCTTTGATAAGGTTGCTGAGGTGGGGACGAATTTCGACATTGCCGCTTTGGCGATTGCGATCAACAACGCGAAGGCAGGCCGCAACGGCTACATTACTGGCGCATGATGAGACGCCGATAGTTTCGTCTGCCTTGATACCCAAAAACACTGTGCTTGGCACGGTGCGATTCATGTAAATCAATTTAAATCCCATTCTTCTTTTCTTGCCAAGTTCCGCACGTGCGATTGAATGGGGGTGTGTTTGGGTTCACAATACGGGCTCACACGGTTGTGCAGCCGCCTGCAGGCGTTGTACGGCGGTTTGCCGTATCCGCATCCACCCTCCAGCCCTCCAAGGCACCCGATCCCGAGGGTGGTGCGAGTGACACGAGGCCAAGTATTGGGAAGGGGGTGAAGAATGGAAAGGCGAGCGGGAATAGAAACTGATCTTCCCGCCGTGTCGGCACGACATTTCTTGACGTGGTGCTTAAAATACCCACAGGGCTGGCTGGGGTGAAGG
>JAAZQE010000891.1:0-11828 GCA_013620735.1 Clavariopsis aquatica
CGCCGCTCGCTTATAAAGTACGTTATTCGTTTTCCCAATTAAGTTTCGCAAAGTGGATCGGTTCTCTGCATAGTTGTTCTTTCGTTCTATCGTTGGCACAAAAAAATGTTACCTACTTGAAGTCATGTTCTTATATGACAACAATTACTCAGTACTGCTCGCGGCAAAAATAAATATGCTTTTCTATTTAGATTATCGCGAGCCCTTACTCAGAGAAAGACAAGCCAACGGGTCCGGCGGTAGGTGACCCTACCGCCCAACGTGGATGCAAGCGCCAAAGTGATGCGAGAAAAGCTAGCCCCGCAAATGTGCAACATCTAGATGCGCATCCCACGGTGGGATGATATAATGCCCCTTGGTGGTATGAGATCCGACGGGGGTATAAAGCCAAACCAACCCAAACGCCGAACCAAATGCTCAACAGCCCAAACCCCAAACCAAACACTCGAACAATGCAAAATGGTCTCTAGTCTACGTACTGTTTACACTTGACAGATACATACTTATTTTTACCTCTCGAATCGATGACTAGAGCTGTCAGATGCCCGCCACCCACACAGCCTGAGTCTAGACCTTTACTGTATTTCTGTATGTTCTTTCCTCGCTTTCGATCGTGGCCATAGATTACCGTCATGCGTTCAGATGCGCGCAGTTTCTTTTGACGGTGGTTCCAAAATTTTGCCCAGGGTGTGCCGTTGCGGTTCTCGGACGGGACCCGCGTCTTCAAATCGATAGTCCGCATATTCATGACCTGGTACGGGTCTTGATGCTCGAGCGGAATATCTGGAACGAGACCTGCGTGTACGACGACGACCTCGCCCATTCCTGAAATTTGGCCGACCTTCAGGATTATTGGTAATTGCTTCAACCATGCAACTTGTTTCTTGGAGAATTTCTTGGCTAGCTTTCGACTTTCATAATCACTGTGTGAGAAAGACTCTTCGTCTAGGAAGTCACCCGTACGGTTGGCGTTCTCGTTCGGACCTGGGAGAGCGGCGTGCGTTTCTTCCATCTCGGCAATTGTAAGGAGCGTTCTATCTTCATGGTTGCCGCGGACACACGATGCGCCAATTTTCTGCGCGAGCGAGACAACGCCGGAGGAGTCAGGGCCTGTGTAATAGGTATTAGCAGCTGGAATTGGCTCAAGTTGTACTTCTGAACATGATCCTTGGCACGAACTTGCCAAATGACCAGATGGGTATCGCGAAGGTAACACCATGCTTATGGTTCATATGGCTAGATCCGACTTGCGAGCAGAACTCCTAACCCCTTCGAAATTTCCAACCCAGAAGGACCTCTGTTGTTTTCAGAAAGACTTGTCAACGTACCTTTAGAGATGATGTCACCGGTCAGGATGAGGTGGTCCTTGTCAACGTCAAACTCAACCTTCTCCAGCAAAGCCTCCAGTTCGTCCTTGCAGCCATGTACATCGCCAACCACCACGAGTCTCTTGTTCTCAGTCGGGAGATGCTTCTTATCCATTGTTCCAATCTGAATCACGCCCTTGAACTCCGGCCGTGGGTTGATTCCATACGTCTCCTGTGTCGCAGCGTCCATCTCTGCAATCTCGCGTTGGTATTCGTTATACACCGGTCCTACTAACGACTGCCACCCAATCCATGTAATAGTTGCGAGGATGAGGTAAATAGCAAGATAGCGTTGTATTCTTCTTGGTATGCGGTTCGTTGACTGGTGTATGAGGGCCTTCCACTTGGGATGTAATAGGGACTCGTCGTCTTGTGCATAGAAGCCGTCCTCCTCATCCGAGACATAGAGCGAGTCGTTGGCAATGAGGTCGATGAGAGGGCGGTGCGAGTCCTCATAGGCTGTCGCATGGGGTGACATTGATTCAGAGGTGCTTGTGCATGCGTGTGCGGTGGTACGGAGCAGCTTTGACGTAATGCTGAGGTGTTATTGCGATTGGATTGTGCGATACGAGGGTCTGGTACTTTGTTTGAGCGAGAATGGGGGATGTGGTTTGCCACCTTCGGATAGCTACGTCACAATGTGTTCGACGAGTTTACTGGGCCGCAGACGGGGGAGGCGACATGGGGTTACTGCAGAAGGAATGAAGGATTGCCTGGATTTGGGACCGTCAATGAAGAGTGAGAGAGGAAGGGGTATACAAAGGGCCTTCGGATGCCCCTGGCGGTTGGGCAACGCGTCGTCAGTTAGTGGCGCATGCAACCTTGGAACACATCCTCGGTTGCGAATGGGCTTAGCGTGGAGGGGTGAGCTTCCCTGTTCACGTGACGCTCCCGCCTGGTTGCCGCGGACTAGCGTGCCTACAAGTACCCTTGGTTGGTATTCACACGGTAGGCTTCCCGGATTGATGTTCAAAATATTCCTTTGCATCCTCCTCATCCATACAGGGCAGGCAGTTAATGCTTGTATGATTGCCCTCGCTCTCGCCCAAGGCTTATACAGATCATTCGCGATTGTTGGGAAGAATAATTAAGCGCGAAACCCATCCTACCTACAAATAGTGCAGCCACCTAATGCTCTGCCCTTTTGAGTTTAGCGTCACCTTATGTGAGAGCTTCGTCCATCCTCCTAGGCCCCACCCCAATCCAACACCATCACGCACACATGGCCATGCGAAAGGTATCCAAAACTAGCCCACCACGCATTTACAGGACCCTGATATTCGGTGAATCTGGCGTTGGAAAAACATGTTTCACAGACATGGTGTGCCGCCTCCCCCACTCCAAAAACTGATCCTAACACCCCCAGTTCCTGCGAGGCAGGCAATTCGTCCCCTACGACCCCTCACTGGGGTTCACTTCAGGAAATATGGAAGTTAATATAGACGGCGAGCAGCGTACCCTGAATCTCATTGACATCAGTTCGTCTCTATTCCATGGGCAAACAGATTCAACATTCAATAACATGCTGTATAATTCGTTCATCACTAAGGCGTGTGGAGTGGTTTTGTTGTATGATATTACATGCTGGAAGAGCTATGTTGACATTACGACCATGGGGTATCTGCATATCTATCTGAATAGAAGTAAAGTCTATGATAAAGACTCGACTCGGTATCCTTGCGAAAGACAGCGATTTGGCTGCGTACTCGTTGGTACGAAGAAAGATCTCGCCGATGGCCCAGGAGGAAGACGAGAAGTCGATGCAAATGTGGCGAGGGAGTGGGCGGAGATTCAAGGCATGTCATTCTTTGAAGTTGATACGGCGATGAGGAGCGAGACGGTGCAAGTGATGGATGAGTTGGTTAGGGATGCGGTAAGGAAAGAGAAGTGGGATAGAGAAGACTTAGGGGGAGATGTCAAATCTCATAAGAAGTCAAAGGGATTAAAAAAATAGTGTGCTATACTATACACACTGTTAGATCCCAGTCTCTACTTGCACGGGACATTATAGTATAGTGGGCACCTAGTGATGTATGGTGGGAATATAACTAGAGCGATGAGGGGATAAAGCAAATATTTCGAAAGAAGCAGTTCCAAGAATACAAATACAAGAATGAATTGGTCCCTATAGGACCAAATTCTTGTCGGTAGTTATTGACGCTACATACGCTGTGTCTACTTCGGTAAATTTCCAATGCCCACTCGGCCTTTCCAAGCTGAAGCCGTTGAGTAGGATTCTTCGGGGATTACCTTTGAGCATACCTAGTCTCCTTTCTAATGAGGTCAATGATACGAAGGATATGACCACCGAGATTTCCTGCCGTTAGATATCTTTCCCAAACCTCCCTCTTTGGCCTCATGTCTTGAAAGCATGCGAACTTTTACACACTCCGAAGCCTCAACACCAATTTCTCGCTGACTGGGCCCGCTAAAAATAAGTCCTCCTGCTCCATTCCGTCGTCCTCTACCACTTCAGTCTCATACCTGGAATATACCGCCGCAACAACTAGCTTCATCGCTGTAAACTGTCAGTCCATATCTGAGTCTCCACCTCCAAAGTTCACTTACTGATCAACGTAAAGTCCTTCCCGATACATACTCGACTGCCCTTGCCAAACGCCCAAAACCAGCGATGCATTTCCTCCAGCTCCTTCTTATCATTGGTCAACCATCGATCTGGATTCCACTTATCCGGATCTGGAAACACTGAAGCGTTGTGGTGTAAAATAGATGTGGAAGCGCTGATTTGAGTGCCGCCAGGTATGAAGAATCCATGTAGTGTCGTTCCTTCTATGGGTGTGATGCGGTGCTGGGGACCAGGCGCAGGCGCATAGAGACGCATTGTTTCTGTCAGCACCGCGTCTAGAAGAGGGAGTGAATCCAAGGTTTTGAAATCAGGGACTTTGATGTCTCCCCTAGTTGTGGATTCAGCCAGTAGCTCTCGGAGCTCGATACGCAGTCGTGTCTGGACATGTTTGTGCTTTGATAACTCCCACTGGAGGTAAGTGAGCGCCGTCCGCGGTGCTTCAGCCCCTGCCACAAAATGGTCGAGGGTCTCACTCGCGATGTCATTTCCGCGGAGGCCACGCGCATGGAGCTGTTTGTATACGACTGCGTCCGAGTTTCCCTTTTCTTCGTCTCTCAGTAGGGAATCGGCGGCACCGCAACTTTTAAAACCAAAGCTCTCGAGCCACTTTTGCGCCTCTCCATGCCCAGGCTTTCCTTTCAACCAAGTCCCATGATTCCGGTAGTACTCGTCCCTCTTCGCCACATCGCCTAGGAAATCCGTAGTGGCATCATTCCCATACACATATGCGCTAACAAAATCTGTACTTGCCGCCCCATTAAATCCATACATGTCTATAACTCCGTCTCCGTTTAGGACACTTTCCAAAACCTTTGAAATCCCCTCCATAACGTTCTTAGCAACCAACTTCAACCGCTCAGACCCCATAAGAACACTTTTGGCATATACGTTCCCCAAATCCCTTTTGCGGGCCGCATGCTCCTTACTTCCCACTCCACCCTGCATACTCACCATATTCAACACACCAAAGCTTTTGAACGCTTCGGCCCACCATTTCGGCTTTGCAAAGCCGCCTTTTTCGATGTATACTCTCTTAATGGCGGGAAGAGAGCTAACGCTGAGTTCGGTGGGACTGAGTCGGATTATGGGGCCGTGGAGGCTATGGGCATGTTTTATGGCAGGCAGGGCTTGGGAACCATGTCGGCGGTGGTAGGTTATCCAGAGAGCCGTGAATGAGGCAACAGGATGTGCGGCGGGGATGCGGCGGAGTGGAGAGAAAAAGAGGGGGTGGAAGATGTAGTGGTATAGAAGGCTGATGATGATAGCGGCAAAGAGGGGTATCAGGATAGATAGAGACATTATTCTCGACGTAATGCTAGAGGAATTCTCGAAGCTTATATGCTCAATATGAATGAGTAAAGAGAATTGTTCGAATCTGTCTGAATTCTAACAATAAAATGTGGTAGAAAACAAGCTCTGTACAGATAACAGGGTATCTATAGTGTAGTGGCGAGCGAAGTTGCGATTACTGCGGGGAACTGGGAGAGTAAGCCACGACCCAGTTTCCCCATGCATATGCATGCAAGTCCTTTCGCTTATTTCTTCTTCACCTGGCAAGCGGAAGAGCCAATCATTCCAGGTTTGTATGGGGGTGCATGGTGGCTTTAAATACGGGATGCCTCTTTTCTCCACATCAAGAGGAAATGTCTGATCTTTTGAACTCGAACTTCTTCTAGGCCTAGGTGATAGACGATAAAGAGGAGACTGTAAGACTAGAAGGTGGGAAGAATGTTAGCATACTTTCCACTTTGAATATGAATATTTGCTGAATACCGTTATTGCACATACTGCTTTCTCATAGGTTCTAATGCCCCAATGTGACTGTTCATGTTCGTTCTTCCCGATTTATACCTGGTATGCGTCTATGTACCCATTCAGATCACTTCTATTTACTCCCCCCTATTTCTTAAGTATCAAGGGTGTAATGTAGAACCCCAAAGCACCTTCGCCCTCGTACTGCCCGCGACCAATCCACACACGCCCATCCATCCCATATTCCACCCTGGTATACCTCCAGTACCACTGCTGAAATGCAGCGCCATGGGGAACCACGCACTCGCAATCATGAGATCAGTCCACCACTTGACATCGATCTTGCTATCTTCTTCATCTTGATACTCTGCCACTGCCTTGCCTTCTTCTCGCATCTGCTGCCTTGTAGCTCTACGCCTGTTCTCAATCTGCGCCTCTCGCACAAGGCGCAGGAAATCGCAGGACACACCACCCAGCCAGGCGCGGTATGCCCAGAGATACACTCTTCCAGTTGTAGAGTCGCCCCGATTGATGAATGCAATTGCCTTCGTGGATATGATGCCATTGTCTGCTAGGAACGAGAGGTTTTCCAACGCCTGGTATGTGAAATACGACGAAGCCTGTAGTAGCGCAATACGGTGTAGCACTGGGTCAGTCCCAGCTTTCGGCCCTGATAGTAATGTACGTAGCCATGCGTAGAGGGGGAAGAGGCCGAAGAGACGTAGAGTTGTGCGTGCGCGGGAGACGATACCAGCAAGGGCAGCGATTGCCGGTACAGGGCCATCGGTGACGAGTACGTTTGTCCCTGAATTGGAGACTTGGTTCTTCAGCAGACCTAGTATTTTCCGCGCGAAGCTTGATATCTCAGGAGATTTGGTTTGGAGGTATGCGAGAACGTAGAGGGTATAGTTGAATGTTGAGAGGAAGGCTGAGAGGCCGCCGGGACTTGCGAGTAACCTACGTGGTAGAGTCAATTTCAATTCTCGACTAGAGGCTAGCGGAGAATTACTTGTTTAATCGTAGAATTGTCTTGTCTACCTGCTTTAATGCAGCGAGCGTGTTGCTTGGTACCCCGACCGCGTTCGAAGTGACTCGATCGGAAGCTTTGTCCACAGCTTCCGCTGCTGGCGCGCTTGGCTGAGGGATATCGTCGGACATATCAGAAAAATGTATGAAGAATAGAGAGGAGAGTAGCAATGGGAGGAGAAAGGAGTTGTGCTGGGAAAGCTACTCCGCATTTCACCAGCTCTGCCGCATGAATGCAGGAGCCGAGGTCCAGGGTTGTGGGATGCTAGTCATTACCGTAGTACGGAAAGCGGATGTAAGCAAACTGGCAAAAGTTTAAGCAAGAAAAATAAAATGGCAAAACCTGTAGTGCAAAATTAACCTACACACATGTCTAAATAAATAATAACCCTTATTATTACGAATGCTAACGTATTGCACCAGTGAGCCAGCCACCCCATTAAGCTAGCTACTTTTTCTTGGCATCACAAACTGTGGGCAGGATCGAAAAGGAGAAGGATCACTGTGAGGCAAGGAGGTATCAATGTGAGGTAATTGATTGATGTATATTATATTTGTACAGCTGAAATATATCAAATATCTGAGTAGCCCTGGGCTTACACAAACACTAAGTATAAAAACACAATTTTATTTATAACTAAAGAACTTCTATACAATACACTTGTATTGGATTCTAAATCTTTTTTTTATCCTTTTAGTATAAGCGTTATGTCTAGGTTGGAACCGCAACCCCAAACGGCTGCCTTTATGCGGAACCTATGATCACGGGCCATGGTGGGGCTCAACAAGTCACCTAATGTGTGTCTATTACATTAATAGGCACAAATATATCTATAGAACTAGGCTAGCACGCTCCCTTCGCCCTTCCTCCAAGCAAGCAGGCCAAGAAGAAACTAACCTTCTTCCCCCCTAGCCTGTTTCATTCCTGTGTAGGGGTATACAGTACTGTACTGTAGTGTTGTGCTTTGATTCTTCGTAGTTAATAATCTAGCAGTATGTAGCAAATTGGAACTTGTTTACGGTAAGGTGAAAGCGATGTACTACGGTATGGTGTAGCTGTGCGACGGCCGGAGTAATGTCGCCAAGTGAGGTTTCTCCTTTCCCCATGCAGCTATCTGGAGGATCTCCTGCATACATCTAAAGTATATAGAGTTACTTAGTTAACTCTCCTGCAGCCGCACAGTTCCAGCTATGCTCCTCGGGTATAGAAGGAAGGTGTTGCTTAATAAAGACAAACCAGGACTCCTTGAGGAGCTGCTGGGTCATTGATAGGGTGTGATGCTGGATATTACATGGGAACTGGGGCGGCTCTACAGCAGTAAGAGCGCGTACTCTCCCCATGCTATTAGGTCTGGAGTATTCTTCTACTCTTATAAGCTTGTACACTATTAGCGGGATAGTAGGGGATATACTTGGTATGTCTTAATATTCCTCTTTACTCGCTCGCGCTTTTGATTTAAACTCGCCTTCGTTAGGCAGAGTTCTGAGAATATGTACTACCTTGCGAACTCTACAACTGCCAACCAAGCTTTTTTTTTGATGTCTTGTACTGCAAGATAAGGTTATGTATGTATTGCCTTTTTTATTCGCATTTAGGAAATCTCAGCAAAGAAATTATGGTGTACTAAAACTATTCGTTGCTAGTCGTCCCTGGTTGTGGGCTTTATGTTCATTCTGGTAGTGGGTGCTTATTCCGCCTATGCCACAACCGCCTTCTAGGTGAGGGTCGTCGAGGGCCGAGATGCTAAGAAGACGTCGCAGCTGAGGGAAGTGCTTAGGTTAGCTAATTTTTCAAACGCGGACCCACCTGATACATTATGGTATTACATCCCCCTGAGATAGGGGGAGGAGATAAAAGTTTGTTGGATAAGTAGTTAATCCTCATCCTCACCCTCACCCTGTGCAAGACTATTGTTCAGTATCTTGCCTAGTGTGGCGTTTCCTTTGCCCCTCTCCCACGCGGACAGGCCAACAAAGACCTAAGCTTCTTCCCCTCCGTCACGATCCATTTTTGTTCCTACATAGGGTGGTAACCTATCACTCTACCGTAGGGGGAATGGACACCATAGTGTAGCACAGTTGCCGGTGTCTATATTTACTTCTCAGCAATTTTAAGACCTCAAGAACGAAAGGGTCACCTTTCTAGTTCTCTATCTGTTAAGTGACATTAGCTTCTCCTAGTTGCGGATTAACGTCCATCCCTGCGTGACAAGACAGATGAGGGGTACTTTGACTTTATGCAACTCTAACTTAGTGCGCACAGCAGATATTGCTATCAATTGATGAAGATATTTTCCTATGGCTAATACTGAATGTCTATGATTCCCTCTTCTATAAAAATTAAGTTTGTATTGTTGCCTCTGAGCTGGGCTTTTACAGCGCCTGCTTTCGTAGCGTAACTAACTTCTCTCCGTACAGCGCTAACCTTAAGTCTTCATCACTCCGAATTATTTTTAGAATAACCTTGCCTAAGCTTTAGAACCTCCCTCTGTGTTCTTCCAGTCTCCTTCTGTCCGTCCCCTCCGTCCCACGCTTCTAAGAGCCATTTCTCGATCGTCAACCTTGTATCGGCTGTTCGACCGTGAGTCCATTGGGGAGTGTGGTACTGTTCTGTAGTAGAGGTGTTTAGTAGCTACCGCAAATTCAAGAGTTATGTTAAGAACTTCAAGATTTGGTTTCTAGCCTTTAGCTTTTCTGTCCAGGTACTCGCCTGACGGGAGTTGTTGTTCTGACAGTTCTTCCAGAAAAAAAGATAGGTCGCCCCATCTATCTCCCGCTATTTCCCGTAGGGGTTGGCGGTTAGCGTCCCATCTAGGGTATTTAAACAAGAAATGACGAATTGTTTTGGTCTGAGTCTGATGCACCAATTTTAGCAAGGTAGTTCTTTAGTCGGGATTTTCTAGTACGCAGTTGGCATAGAATTGATGCGTTTCGGTACGTGTGTTGGTCATAGAGGTTTCTTGTATGTCTCCCTGGCAGTGCGCTGTCTATAGGGTCTGGTTTTCCCAGCGATCTTCTCGGTACAAGAGCGCTTTCCCTCTTTAGAACTGATGTTACGGTAAGTCCTATGAAGTAGGGTAGCGTGCCTTCTGTGGCTTCTTTTGCGAGTTCGTCTGCCATCTCATCTCCGACTACTGAAGCGTGTGCGGGAACCCATTGGAGGCGAACCTGCGGGCCTCCTCATTTTCTAATTTCTAGCGCCATGTCTGTCGCTAGTCGAACTATAGACTGACCACTCTGGCGAGCGGGTCGGGATATCGCCTTGATAGCGGATTAGCTGTCGCTTGCAATAACATATGTGAGGTCTTGTGATCTGTTTCCAAGCTTTGCTATTGTCTTGGGTGACCAAATGGCTGACTCCAGCTCTAGCGCTTCCCTGGATTTCTATGAATTCAACGTAGTTGGATGTAAGCCCTGGATTTTCTCTGATTCTTATGGCTTCGCGGTGTTCTGCACGTGTGCTGCCTGATATTTGGATCGCGTGGTAGATGCTAATTCCTGCGTTGCTTTTACGGTAGGAGGCGTCCACAAAGATCTTCAGTTCGTCCGATTCTTCTGCCCATCGCTGGGCCTCTTCCTCTCCTGGGATTTGTGCCTCCAGTCCTCCTTGCCACGGTGGTAGGTAGAAGGGATCCATCTTCTCTAGTTCGGCCAGATCGACCGATTTCAGCCGGGTGGCTATGTGTTGTAGCGGCGATATTAAGCGCTTGTTTTTGGTGTTTATTCTCCGTTGCAACTTCCACCAAGGATGATTGAGCGGAATAGTGTGGCATTTTACCCAGAATTTGTAGGTTTGCTTTTATAGGCGTGTGTCTAGCTATTCAATTGCTGGCACCAACGACTGGTGGATACTAGCCTTTATACAAATTCCATTGCTGAGGGAGCCATAATTTAAAACGAATAACACAAGCAAACTGCCCGACGCGCTCTTGTTATGCGATCGCATCTGCAGTAGCAACACATCCCTCGATCAGGCCATCGATCTTGTAATAGATGATTTCCTGACTAGTACGCCCCCCCCCCTCCCACACACACACACACACACCAGAAAAACACGATTTTGATCTACGCCTAACACTGGTGGGAGAAGTGGAGTGATGCCGCATTCAATGGCTAAGAATAAGGCCGAAGCGGAGTGATCGATGGAGGAATCTGGTGCTAGTCACCTGAGAGGGGCCCACGCGCTCAGGGTCACCTTATCTTAGCAAGCTTAGATCCTCTAGGTATCGTGGGATGTGACCACGCATACACGTGACGGTGGGAAACCTTGACAGGCTGTCTGAGTTCATGGGCTGGCTGAGTTGATAAAGCCGAATATTTTGCAGGTACACGGGCATTATCTAAATAGGGAGTAACCCTCACAAAACAAAAAATCTCAACATAGATATTTTGCGTAAACTTAACTTAATTGAATTTTTATATAGTTTACTAGTTGGTTGATAAACTGATTGGTTGTTTTCATCTCTGGATGTAGGTCCTGTAAGCGCTAGTAAGGATATCTAATTCATTTCATACGTCGGCTAACATGTCCTGCAGAGAGCTGAAAACCTCAATTTTACTAAGCAATACGACTCTTTCAACTTTGACAGGCTTAATCGGTTAACGGGGGCCCCGAGTAAGTTGAAAAGAGCCCGAACCAAACAGGCACTTGGTACTTGCCATGTTTACATTTACCCCTAATTGATTAGCTGGAAGCAAAGCTTGTCTGACTTAACCAAATTCTAGCTTCTCGGCCCCTATTCACCGCCGTTTAATCTACCACTACCAGCTTCTAAGCATCTTAACGCTCTCAGCGCTATCACTACTCGATTCGGAACGTTACGGAAGTACTTTTCAAAAGTTCTTGCCCCCCTTAGTATAATAGGCATATATACCATAATCCTAATTAGGAAGCTTCTTGCTACAACCATGGCCCCGAATGACAACCTTTATGCGGAACCTGTGATTACGGGTTTGGTGGGACTCAGCAAGTCACCTAATGTGTGTCTGCCAAAGCCTCAGATACCATAGTAATAGACAAAGTAAAAGTAAGTTACTACTATAATACCTTAGTAAATAGAAGCTTTATATCTATTACTTAATATATAACCTTATCT
>JAAZQE010000892.1:0-11821 GCA_013620735.1 Clavariopsis aquatica
GGTTACTAAGCTCGAATTGTTTCGACATTCATTGTTTTATGGGCGGTTTTCTATCCTAGATGCTTTCGCTTTTGCGATTGTTTCTAGAGTTGAGTATAAAACTTCTGTACTCGAGCTATATATCCTTAACGGCCAAAGGTATAGCTGAAATCGTTGAACCCAGAACTGATTTCGAATTATAGATTATATATCTATTCGATATAGGGATATAAGGCTGGATATGCATCTGTACTGTATTCGAGGAGGATGAGAACTGGGCTAGATGTGGTCACTACTCTACACAGCTCCAGGGAATATATGTATATATGTATGTACTAATGAATGATATGGTAAACACCACGCTTTATGTTGAAGCTATCCGGTCATGTCTAAATCTTTATCGCCAGGAAATGTTGAATCCGGCCAAATGTGCATTCATCCCACCCTACCTATCTAGCCAACGCCATTAAAATCAAACAAGTCCAAAGTAGCCTACTGGCTCTCTAAAATTTCCCTCATGGCAGCAACCGCCGCTTCAAATGTCTCAAAGTTAAACTCAGGTTCCATCTCTTCTGTGTCGGTGTTAGGAACGTACTGCTCCGCGTCATGCAGATCTACTACTATTTCTCCCCGCTGTTGAAATGTCTGTATTTCTCCGTCGACCAGGTCGAAGAATTCGATTTCTGTAGGGGTGTATAAGGGGATATTTTCTCGATGTGGACGCGGGGGCCTAGTACGCAGGTCAGGGGAAAGAAAAGCGGAAGCTGTGCTGCTAAATTTTGCGCGCATTTCCGCGTACTCGGCTTCTGGGGTGGACTGCGATGTTATGGCGCCACCGGCGCCGATGTGCCAGCTTTCGTAGTCTTTGGCGTTTTCGGTGTCGGCATCGGCATCGGCATCGGAATCGATCTTTACTGCTGTTCTGATGACGACAGAGAAGTCTCCCGCGCCGCCCACGTCGAAGTATCCTAATACTCCCGAGTATATCCCGCGGGGCTGGTTTTCTGACGAGAGGAGAATTTCACAACTGCGCTTTTTGGGGGCGCCTGTCATGCTGCCTGCGGGTAGGCTTTGGACGAAGGCGTCGAAACCTAGCATTTCTCCCTCGTCATCTTCACTCCTCTTTCGGCTTGAGATGTAGTCTGATGGCTCCTCCCATTGATTCGGCGTCTGGGATTTGGGCACGCCAGGTGGAATAGCATCAATGACAGAGACTAGTTGCCAAAGTGTCTCGTACTCTTCAACTGCCATGAGTTGGCGCACGTGCACATTTCCAGAGCCGTAAACGCCGTGGAGCTGGTGTCTGACGAGGTCAACAATCATAAGATTCTCGGCGCGCTCTTTGGAGGAGGAGAGAATGGCGGTGGCATCTGCGTGCGTTACACCGGGGCCTTTGCGGACAGTGCCTTTGATAGGGCGGCACTGCGCACTTTGGTTACGGCTCCAGCTTATGTAGCGCTCGGGGGAGGAACTGAGAACGTGCACGTTGTGTATGCGCAAGTAGGCGCTAAAGGGCGCGGGGTTGTGCTGCGTGAGTCGTTTGTAGAGTTTCCAGCTCAGTTCATTGCGCGAAGGTTTATCGATATCCGGGCGCTGGGCGCGGATTTCTAGAGCGGCGGCTGTGAGGCAGAGTTCGTAACTATGGCCATTGGCGATGACGTTTTGGCAATGGGATACCTTGTCGCAGTATGCTTCACGGTCTATGGGAACTTCGGTGCAGGATACGAGGTAGCTGTTTAGAACAGAGTTGGTCTCGAAAGGATTGGGCTTGGGCATTGGCGTGGGGTTTGGTGTGGAGAATTGACTTTTGCGACCTACGGCTTCATAGATTTTTTCACGCGTGTCGTGGACCCAGCTTTCATCGTTAGGTCCCCGAATGCTCTGGACGTAAATCTTCTTGAGTTGATGGTCGAAGACTATACTTCGCGTAATGTAAGCAAAGCATATGTCGGGGAATGAAGTATCAGTTGAGGTTTCGATGCCGAACGTTTGTAGTCCAGCCTCGTAGGACGCATAGCCCATCAAGCCTCCCCAGAAAGGCGCAAATGTGGGTCCGCTAGGTGTCTCGGTAGGCTTCAGATGCTGCATGATAGCTTTAATGTACTCCCAGGGATTGGTAACAGAAAAAGTGATGTATATTTCGTCATTCCCGTCTCGCAGTTCCATTATACGAGTTCCGGTGTAGTAGTGCAGGCGTAGCGTTTCTCCGGGGATTATAAGACCAATAATACTATATCGACCAGTCCCAACTTTCATTGGCAGGAGGTCGGATTGCAGTCCGGATTCTAATACTATAGCTTCATTCTGGGGAATCTCGAAAAGCTCACACACATCCGCAACCGTCAATCTCCCGCTCCCTATTGTTGCACAGTGGACGATGTCGGGTGGAAGATCAGGTAGAGATTTTCCATCTCCATGAGCGATGAGCGGTGCTATTTCTTGAGGACTTCTCGGGTTGTCTCTCTTGTCAATAGGTGTTGAAGGGTTAGGAATGTGGCGTTTCTTATGAGAATATATGCCTTCAGATAAGCCTGAGTGGTGAAATTGCTGAAAGCTACTGGGATTGGTTTGCGAACGCGAGGATTGGCTGTTCTTAGGGCTGCAATCAATTGCACGCTGACGACTCCATTCTTGAGTGGCCTCCCACCAATTTTTAATAACAACGGTCCCCTCACTGTTGGTGCATATCGATTCAGGATGAAACTGGACACCCCAAAACGGCTTCTGTGCGTGCTTTATAGCCATGAGCACCGCACCATTGTGCTTGTTGTCGAAATCCCAGGCTAGCGGCTCTAGCTCCGGGCATTTCTCTGTAGGCTTCCAGAGCTGCGTGGGATGTCGAACGGAGCGTTTAGTTTGTATCAGGTGACCAATGTTGACCTGCAGCGAATGATACTGAGTCGCCAGCAGGTTGTCAACACCGCTGAAAATAGAACCTCCTTTGTGCAAGATTTCTGCTACTAGTCCATGTCTCGGTTCCACCAACTTTTCAATACTTGCTCCGTATGCCAAACACATGGATTGGAAACCGAGGCAAATACCGAGTACGGGAATCATATCCTCCTCTTGGAGCTTCCATAGTTCGTTCATAAGACCAACATCTTTCTCACTCGTTGCACTTCCCGGCCCAGGGCCAGCGATAACGGCATCGAATGTTCTTAGGTACTCCACGAAAGTATCCTGTTTTCTATCCAAGAAATGCGGCTCATCAATGAAAATTTTTATGACTTCGGCATCCACGGACTGTTCAACTTGGGAGACGATGTTATTCGAAAAGGAGTCGTACGCATCTAAAAACAAGATCCGCGCCCTCTGGGTTAGTATTGCAGGCGCCATGGGGCATGCATAGGTCTGTCCCGCTTAGTCGAGTCTTTGCTGCAGATGCTCAAAGTTTGTCTTGAAAGGCAGGATGCGAAGTTTGCCGACTTATGCCGAACAAAAGAGACAAAGAGCCAGACAGCGCTAAAAAAAGGGACGTCTGGTCCTAACTGCAAAGCACTTTGTTGTTGTGACTCTGAGAGAATTCCGCACAAAAAAGGGTTGTTAGGGTTTAACGTTGTGCCTCCCACGCTTGAGACTTTCAACACTGCTAAAATCGCACCCAAGTCTAGAATGAAAGTGCGACCAATATCGAACTGCTCAATGTTTATTAGAAAGGCAAGAAAATGGAGAGTTGCAAGATGACCGTTGGGTGCTGAGTGAGCGATAGAGTTACTTATCGCGAATGCCCCAAAAAATGTCCAGGGGTTGGGGTTATTCTGCAGGGTCCGAGCCAGCTCTAGAACACTCTTATTTGGGCGCTAGCGCCCTATTGTCCATGGTGGCTCAATCCAACACCGCATTTACCAAAGGCATCCGATAATCAAAACATTGCCCAACTCTATTCCATTAGTATACAAGAAGAGCAGTGATATACAGCGCCTTCCCCTGTCAGGACTTTCCCTTTTACTGATCTATTTCCAGCATACAAAAAGCTGCCCTCTCAAGATGTCGTTCTTCCATCAAACTCGCATGTGGGCAAGGAAAGTAGAGCGAGCTCTAACGTTGTGAACTGCTCCCTGACGGGGTAATGGAGTCCACCACGTCTCCGGATTCATCGGGGGTCTTTGCACCATCCTGTCTTGCATCCGAGCCACTTCGGTCCGATTCTGTGTCTGAAATGATGCCATCCAAGCTGTCGTCGGGGCTGGTTCTTCCCTCGCTCCGCTCGTGGACTTGCCCCGCAAAGAAGACGAGAAGAAGAAGATCGTAGGCTGCCTTCAGTGATCCGGCTGCCACGAATGCAACCCAAAAGTGGCCACGTCCAGCTAACACGCCAGTAACCCATGGCCCGCCACTCTGTGACAGCGTTTTGAGGATATTGACGACGCCCATTACTGCCGTACGCTCTTCTGGGAGAACCACGAGCGAGAGAAATGCGGATCGCGGAGCTTGGTCCATTGAATTTAGCACAGCTCTTCCGACAAGCAGGCAGATGGTTAATGGGAGTCCTGATGGCAAAGGGAGAAGAGCTAGAAAGACAGAGCTTGGTAGATGAGTAGCAACCATCGCTTTGATGAGACCGAGACGCCTGGCTACAGATGAGGCGAACACGTTCCCAATTGTTGAAATGAACCTTTCTCACTATTAACGCGTGCACAAACTGAAGCCGTGACCAACTTACCAAGTCGCGGACATGATCCCACCTAGTTTACCTTTACCGAGCTCAAACTTCCGTTCCATGTAAAAATTGACCAGGCTGAAAGGGACCATGCCAGATCCTAATGAGTCTAAGAGAAAAAGACTACATAGCTTGACCAACACCCAACTACTCTGCTTGGATATTGCACTGAGTGGAGTGAACCATCTTGAGGAGCGAGCGGACTGTGAAATATTTTCAGGTGCTCTCTCACTACCATTATTTTCGTTTAGAAGAGGCTCCTGCTCATCCGCGGCTGGTTCTTCCTTGTCAGCACGTTCGCACTGTTGACTCAAGAACAATGTCAAGACAGCCTTGATGCAGCCAACGCCTGTATATACCCAGAAGATGAACTTGAAGGCATCTAGCTCTGTCCATCCATTTAACGATTGCAAGTAATCGATGGCCTGTCCACCTACCACTAACCCAGATGAAGTCCCAAGCACCGCCATAACCACGTACCAGGTGAACACATCCGAGCGCTGGCACTCTGGCACAAGATGTGCCAGGGTTGATTCTTCCACTGCCCTAAAAGGTCCAATCTCGTTCCCACTTGGGCTAATAACACCGACAATAGCGGCTATCAATAGAGCTCCGTAGTTGTTGGTTGTCGCGAAGACAGCACCTGAAACTGTCATCATCCCAGCTCCTAGCAGCAGCGTTCTTCTTCTCCCCAGACTGTCGGCAACTAGTGTAAGAATGAGGCTGATTATGACATCCCCAAGAAGAGTTAACGTCATAAACAGACCGATACGTTCGTCCGAGAAGCCCTGTGCTTCAAAATACAGGGCCAAGATCAGTGCGATTGCTCCGTACGCGAATAGCCGGAGGTACCGCGATAAGATAATGATATAGACGTCTTTTCCCGCAGTTTGCATAGTTTTCAGGCCAAGCTCATCCGCCAGCCATTGTACAACCCTGACGAATCCACTTCTAATTGACATCATTGTCTCGGAAACGCGTCAACAAGTCAACCGGAGATGTAGAAGGTATATGAGTGATTAGTGTCATTCAACTTTCAGAAATCATCTGTTCGGGAGAATGCAGGTCTTTGAAGGCCAAGTTAGCTACGGGCTTGACGTCCAGGTGCGACGAAGCAACCTTGAGCAGGGATCGCCGTAGCGAGCTCAAGCAACAAAAGAATGATAGAAAGACAGAGTGCGAAAGCAGGAGATGGACGTTCATTGCTTCATGGTTATCGTGGTGTTTCAAAGATGACCATGCGTCTGCCTGGGAGGATTCACACGCCAATCGTATCTATCGCTAACTTCTTTAGGATATATCCGGCAACTCCGGTTACACCAGATGAGGCCCTGGTATTGCTATCACATTTGCTCAAAACACACAGAAATAATAGGATAAACTAAAGAATTATCCCTGTTACAATTTTACGCAATCCTGTTCTACAATACACTAAGCACCCTTCCTTCGTTTTCTTAAGATCTGTACCTAATGTTAGAATGTATACTCTATGGCGTCGTCTAAGATATTGATCAACTTTTTGTGACATTAACTTGATCAAGTATTTCCCCTTTGACTTCGATCAAATTCTAACTTTCGCCTTCGGTCAAGGTATTCCTTCCTTCGACGATCCCCTGGTCTCATCTCCATGAACCTATC
Organism: Clavariopsis aquatica; assembly: GCA_013620735.1. Taxonomy (NCBI): domain Eukaryota; kingdom Fungi; phylum Ascomycota; class Dothideomycetes; order Pleosporales; genus Clavariopsis; species Clavariopsis aquatica. The sequence continues at coordinate 6,278 of JAAZQE010000892.1, forward strand.
CGGCCGTGTGATGGGATGGCTGTAATTCGGCGATTCTGGTGTTTCAGCATCTTGTTCTTGAAGTTCCTCTACTGTCAATTGGCGATGGAAATATTTTGTCGGGTCTTTTTCTGCTTTGGCGCCCTTCGATGAGCGAGGGTCTCCAGTCTTGAAATCCCGCTTCTTTAAACTACCACGTTGTTGCCAAGAGTTCACAAATGGTATCGGCATGGTTAAACTATGTGATACTTTCTTTTGTTTTTGGTTTGGATGCTGCTTCAATTCATCTTTCTCTACATTTGTTTCCCTTGGTAATCTTCCCTCAGCCGTGGACACCAGAGACTCTTCTGAGCCAGCAGTTACGTTGTCCTTTGCCGTAATGAGGGAATGGTCACCATGCTCTTGATTGATTGGCTCTTTCTGAATCAACATCGATGGCTTGCCATTTCCCCCCTGTTCAATCGCTGCTTGTACTTGCTGCTTGATCATAAGCAACCGCTTTGTGAATGTCCGATTCTTTGCCCCTGTATTGTGCGATTGATTCGGAGGAGCTAGAACGAATTGTACATGTCTGCCATCACTGAAGGGCTGGATCATAAAGTAAGTTCCTTCTGGCATGCCCTTTTGAATGAAATCAGGTCGAAGATGGGGGAAATAGTTGTGGTACCAAGGCCAGATTTCAGGGTCTCCAGGTTTTAACCTCCGCTCTTTGCCCGGATAACTGCCTTTCAATCGAATGCTAAACTCCACTTGGTGACCCGCATCAATAAAAGCATATGCTCGATTTAGTAATAGCTGCGAGTAGGTGACCGGGCTCCCAAGAAAGAGGTGTATTTCTTTTAATCCCGTAATATCCCTTAGCCGCACATTTTCCCCATCCTCCATCTTGTGTTTCGCAGTTTTAGTTGCAATCTTAACTTGCTCGGTGAGTGCATAGTTGTTGAACTCGTTTGCTATATTGTTCGCTTTGAGAAACTCCCAGTTCTCAGAATGAGCCTTCTTCATCTGCTGGGTCATATAAAGCATACGGCCTGGCTTTACATAATCATTTAGCACTTCTTCCAACGATATGCCCTCGGCAATCTGTACCCCTTCCGGCTTCGTCCAAAGATTTATTCGATGATCGGATACGGACGGTTCTGGGACAAAGTATTTTTCAAAAGGAATTATCTTATGCATTCCTAAAATAGTATTTGCCCTAGCCGTCTTGTAGAGGTGAAGGGCACGCCATTGGGAAGGCCGGAGGATGGTAGGCAGTGGTCGTACAGTAATTCGCCGAGCGCAAGGGAAGGTTATGGACGAAGACGGGGGTGTAATGGGAAAGTATCGAAAGAATGCAAATGTTTCAAACGAAGGGGCTCGGACAGTTGGTATCATTGGAGTGTAGATAAGGTGTGGAAGGGCAATCACACGAGGTTTCTCGATTTGATGTACACAAATAATTTTGTGTACTAAGTCGAAACAAGTTAGCGCCTGGGAGATCCCCATGTCCTAATATGACCTCCAACCACAGGTCCTTCCAGGTGCATCGGCTCTCCGAACAAAGCTTATCCCAGCATGATATCATCACAGGGATCATCAAGATATGGAATGTATGGCTCAGTATAGTCATTATATCCATGCCACTAGCCCTCATGGTAGCTCACTCTTTCGAAAGGTTACACGACTTCAACAAACGTTGCATACAATGATTTTTGCCATCTTTGAGAGGACGATGAATTGTCGTCTATATAACGTCATCTACAATCCGGAAATCGCAAGTCTATCCAAGTACTAAAGCATACACCCGGCCGAATCTGTGTACAACTCCGTTTTCACGGAAAACGTCTGCCGCGCAATCTTCTATTCCCGCCTCTGTTTGGTCCTTGAGTCATCCACATCTGACTCTGATAGTGCGCTAGACATCGGTACCCCATAGTTTACCCCATGGGGTGGAAGCCCCATTCCCACTTCTAGGGTGTAGTCCGTTGTCCTAGCTGTCCCAGTCGGAAGGAAGCTTCCATGTAGCCAAATGCTTATTATGCGACCCTGTATCCTGATCTTAGATTTCCATTTTTCCTCTCATATTATTCACTTTGTTTACCTGCCGTTTGGGTAACTTTTGACAATGACGAGAACTAGTGGGTATAATGTTGCAATTGGCCTCATTGTTGCAGTAGGAAGCTTCACCTATGGATTCGGTATGTTTCGCTCTTTCTGATATATCCTGAATATATCCTGACATATAAACCCAAAAAATTACAGGCTTTGCATCATTTGCAACGAGTATAGGCCAGCCAGGTTTCTTTGCATACTTCAATCTCTCTACGACTGGCCCTGGGGCCACATATACTAATCACATCCTCGGGGCCGTTAATGCCCTGTTCTTCTTTGGAGCATGTGTTGGTGCAATAGGAGGCGGACCTCTTGCAGACAGGATTGGTCGCAAAATGAGTCTATTTGTAGCAGCTCTCGTGTCTGTTATCGGTGGAGCCCTCACCGCAGGAAGCGTGCATGTCGCTATGCTAATCATCGTCCGTATCATTCAAGGGTCTGGTCTAGGTGCTCTCGCCACATTGGTACCTATCTATCTTTCTGAAGCGTCAACTCCAGCAAAGCGTGGTATGCTTACTGGATTACACGGCTTCTTTCTCGTCTCAGGATATAATGGAAGTGCTTGGGTGGGTTTTGGTTGCTTCTTCTCGGACAACCTCACCTTCGGCTGGCGAGGCCCATTGGCGTTCACATGCATCCCCCCTCTCATTCTCCTCATTGGATGCTATTGGATTCCAGAGTCACCCCGTTGGCTAATATCGAAGGGTCGTGTCGAGGAAGCGTGGACGGTTCTTAGCAGACTCCATGGAGATCCAAGCGATCCGGACGAAATATCGGCACACGAAGAATTTTATCAGATGCGCAAGCAAATCGAATTCGAGGCCCAGAATCCAAGTGGATATATGGCGATTCTTAAGACGCCAGCGTATCGACGAAGGGCTTTCTTATCTTGCTACATTCAGTATGCAGCAAACGCAACTGGTGGCCTTGTGATCAATTATTATTCCGTCATTATCTACGGGAATTTAGGCCTCAAGAAATATATGCCACTCCTGATGTACTGTATCTACACTCTGATTGGTGCTTTGGGAAATTTATTCTCTCTCTTGACTATTGATAAGACTGGTCGTCGACCTGTAAGTCACTCAACAAACGTATATGTGGACGAACTATTGACATGCCATTAGTCCCTTCTTATTGGCTTTATTGGTTGCATGATTTGTGTTGCAGTTGAAGCTGCAATGGTTGGGCGTTTTGTCGGAACGTCAGATCTTAACATCGCAGGCCAGAAGGTCGCTATCATCGCCATCATGTTGTATGTACCCCGTCTCTCAATAGTTGTCTTCTGCTAATCCCATGAAGTTTTGTATTTTTCTATGGCCTTTTCATTGATGCCGCGTCGTTCATCTACAGCAGTGAAATATACCCAACAAATATTCGCTCGGAAGGTGTAGCACTTGCAACATTCACATACTTTGCTGCTTGTATCACGTTTGTAACACCTGGAGCAACTGCAATTGCCTCGATAGGCTACAAGTATTTCATTAGTAAGGCAACCCTACACTTCCATGCCCGTCCCTAACCCCCGAAAAGACCTGCACTAATCGTTTACTTTAGTCTTCGCGTGCCTCACGTTTGTTTCTATAATCATCATTTATTTTATGTATCCAGAAACGAAAGGACAATCGTTGGAGGAACTGGCTGCGCTCTTCGGAGACCCAGTGATTGTGCATCTTACCAACGCGAGTGAGGAGCAGAAACAGGAGATGGACATTGATATCAAGAACGAATTGATTGCAGAACAGCGGGAGGTGGCCAAAGCGTGATATGTAATATGAAGTTAATGTGTGCATATGGCAACATTCAAGGAATGAAGTATATACGAATGCGATTGTGATTTCAAATCTAGGGCATGAACTCTTAACTTCACACTGAGACTGCACGGGATACACAGTGTACTACTCGTGATTATAGGTGAAGTGAATAAAACACAATATTGAATCAGGCGATCGTGTTAGGTGGACAATCAATGGCCGGCGTTAGAAGGGATGGAAACATTCATTTAGCATTAGTGCCACTATTCTCAGTCTGAAATCCGACCATTCTCTTGTTACTCATATGTTTGTGACCAATATACACAACCGAAAGCGGTAGGCTTACTCAAGGACCCGAATCTTTGCCTTGGTTTCTTTCCACTTTTTGAATGATAGCATACATCTCGGCCTTAATTTGCGGAAGCCCAAGACCGCACCATTCCGCTGGTCGATGAATAGTGCTTCCATTTTCATCATCATCTACACTAGTCATCTCTTTGATGGCCCTTTCCACCTTCCGTAATTCGCTTCGTAGGATTGAGCGTCTTACGTTCGCTTGGTCTTCTACATTTAGATCAAGCACACCAACATTCACCGAGGTCGGACGAACACGAAACTGGCCTATCTCTGCAGATAATACCACTGGTGGGGTTGAGTCTGTATCTACTTCCTCTATTCCAGAAGCTGCCACGCGATACCAGAACAATACTTTCCACATTATCGAGACATAAAGGAATGCCAAGTGTGGACATTGAGCGCAGGGGCATCGTATTAACTCAGTCCATCCGTTAAGGGCATTTTTATTGGCGGATAGAACATTGTCGAAGCCTGGGGCTAATTCGAGTTCTGTCTCTGGTGTACTGACTGATAGAGTGACTATATCCGAGGTATCTGATATTTTATCTGATTTGTTGGTTGGAGGGTGCTGTAGCAATCGAAGCACAGATATAGCACGAGCTTCGCAGTCGTGCTCGACAATAGTTTCCCAGGATTTACTCTTCTCATTTGTCGGTCTAAGAGCATTTTCCTGCGGCGAATTTGGACCCAATGTTAGAGGCACAAATGAAGGACCCCCAAAATCTCCAATATTAAAAGTTGGCCACAAATTAGTTAGGGGAAGATCATCCATGCCCCAATGTTGACCATCTGTTACTAGTCCTGGTAAGATATTTGTGAAGGGTTCTACCCCTTGAATAAGCGCCGTCGGTGTCGATTGTGGTGCTGCCACAGCCGCTTTTTCGCGCTCCCATGCCATTCTATTCGCTAAGGATTTCTTGCCATATCTTCGTGATACACTATATGTGCACTGTGATAAACGGTTTCTGGCGCACCGATCGCAAGTAGGTTGCTTCTTATCACATTTCACCTTCGCTGCAGAGCAACTGTCACACGCAAGACGAAGGCGAGGATTTTGTCGTAGAGACGCCATATTTGGCCTTTAAATTCATGTAGCAGTGATAAGAATATAATAGAGGATCGATTGGAGATGATGATCGGAACATGTGGTTGTTCACAAGTAGACAAAATCTGACAAATACAACAGGCTGTGCATTGTTACCATTTAATTATCCAATCAGCACATGGGATTATCTCCATATCTCTGAGAGCAACACCATTATACCTCTATTGTGGTAGATGACTTGGCCGACCAAGTCTTCACAATAGAGAGAGTATTTCAAAATAAAAGACATTAACGTATTCCACTATCGAGTGTCCG
>JAAZQE010000893.1:0-11783 GCA_013620735.1 Clavariopsis aquatica
GAGGAGGAGGAGGAGGAGGGGGAGGACACAAGCAGGTAAAAAGGCTGCGTAGGCTTTCATGGAGCGTTTGTTCCAGTCATCTAGGGCCCTGCATGTCTGCATGTCTGCGTGTCTGCATATCCGGGACTTGGGCGTTGAATAATGGAACGATTCCGCACTGGAACGCACCGCCACGCACCGCCACGAGCTTGGCATGCGACCAACACCTGGAGCTGTCTGTCTGTCTGTCTGTCTGTCTGTCGGCATGCCCAGTCGTCTTGCTCGGCGGGCGGCCAATTATAGATGGGGTCACGGTACCAATAAAGCGCACACTATCGAAATATTACCTGAGGGAGTTGGTGAGCATATCAGGCCCTCAGGTGAGCGCGCCGACTGTCCGAGTACGGGACGGCAGTGGGGTGGTGTGTACTGTCTTGGGCATAGTGCGCGCGGTGCAAGAATGGATGGATGACGGCCGGGGCGCGCAGGCTCGCAGCACTCCAAGACCACAGACGACGTCTTTCTGGCTTTCCGGCTGTCCAGCTTTCCGGCTTTCTCGCCATGTCGATGTCGTCGGCCTTGCAATAGAGCAATGACTAGACTCGAATAATGCGTCGTTAGGGCTGGGGGCGCATCCTTCAGCTCTCGGTTGACAGGCGGGAGGCGTTCCCTGCTTTGGCTGCTGGGGGGACGTGCGTTCGGCCGTCCATTGGGCGGGGCAACATCATTGCCTCTTTGGGCTGCCTCATGACGTGCCCACCTTGAACCGCCTCCAGCCCGGGAGCAATAATCGAGTGGATTTGCGTGAGCGGCAAAGTCCTTTACTTCTCGACAGGCTCGCCGCCTCGACGTCATATTTACCATTGTGCGGCATTCTGTTTAACAATTCAACTTTGCGTCCTCGGCTCTGCACACTTGGCCTTGTTAGCAATGCAATCCACAATGGAACGAGTTCGACCTCAACCCGCAACCGCAACGCCCGGCCGCCGGAAGTCAGTCTTCACAGAAGTCGGGCTGATAGACGAAACCACAATCCGACGAGTGCGTAGCCCTGCTCCTACACTGATATCCAATCCGACTCCGAGTCGGCTACGCCCTGCGAGATTAGTGCGATTCCAAAGCCAACATGAGGTTTTCGAAGACAGCCGGAATACGCACGACAAGGACTCCGAATGGGATTCGGCGACTGATTCTGATGATTCAGACTTGGACACGCTAGCGGCAGTGAGGCTGCACCAAAAGCCGCACACCTTTACATACTCGAAGCTATACAGGTTAGCAGGACTGGCCATCACTCTCGCTTTTTTATTGCCAATCCTGCAAGCCAATCCCATATCCTCCTCCATAGGAGTAAGGGCCGGGGCTATTCCACTTCACCCGGCCGAGAATCTGGAAGCAACCGCTTTTTTTTCAAAACGAGAGGATACAAACACCAACATATGCAAGAGGTGGAGCCATCAGGGTGAGTTTTCATCCAGCCGATTCTTCACGCATTGCTTACAGATGCAGCAACCATTGTTAATGGAACCCTATACATCTACGGTGGTCGATCTACCACCGAATCTACCCAAACCTCAAACACATGGGGTAAGATGTCCTCTTCATCATCTGTCGACCAAGCTGACCGTTCCAAGACAACGATTTCCTAACCCTTGACCTCACAAAATCTTGGCAGATTAGCGCTCCCTCCTTCTCAGGCCTTCCACGCCCCTCAGGTCCACCAGAAGTCGCGAACGGATACCTTTGGAACTCACATCAATCGTTATTCCTCTACGGCGGCGAATTCTCCGAGGACCCTTATACTGCGCCTGTCGCATACTCCATGTGGGAATATAACATTGTATCGAAAGAGTGGATCGAACATAAGCTACCCCAGACATCAGCTGGCAATAACGCGGCACCTGCTGGACAGCCCGTACAATCTTCAGCCGAAGGGGCCGGCTTCGGTGTTAGTACTCTGGGAAGGGGCTGGTATTTTGGTGGCCACCTAGATTACCACACCACTGAAGGATGGAGCGAGGGAACAGCAAGAGTATACCTCAAAAGCCTGCTAGAGTTCACCTTTCCGGGATTCTCTAATGCAGCTGTCGAGTCGCTTGGAGATGGGAAAACCGCTGGCCAAGATGGAGTCTTCAGAAATATCACCGAAGGTGGCATGCAAGACACAGCCGGATTCACAGAACGCGCTGATGGGCTACTTGTATATGTCCCCGGCTTTGGGGACGAAGGCCTTCTCCTGGGACTTACTGGTGGTGTTAATGAGACTTTTGTAAGCTGCCGTTCAGGTTTTTTTTTTTTTTGTTTTGTATAGCCCCAACTAATTTCCAAATAGACACAAATGAACGTAATTGACGTTTACGACATAGCTAAATCAACTTGGTATAAGCAAACAACAAGCGGCGAAAAGCCAAAGTACCGCGTAAACCCATGTGCTGTGGTGGCAGCCGCCGCAGAGTAAGTTTTTGACCCTGACCTATTTTCACCGTTCTCTCCCTTATTTACCCCACCAACGCAGTGGCTCGTCCTATAATATCTACATGTTCGGTGGTCAAAATTTACAGCCCTTCAAGAATCAGACCCAATATGATGATATGTGGATTCTATCGATTCCCTCATTCACTTGGATTCCCGTGGATATGTCCAAGCAATCTGTGCCCTACGCACGCGCGGGGCATACTTGCCATATCTGGGATGGTCAAATGATCGTGGTTGGTGGCTACGTGGGCCAGGAACTGTCCTGTGACTCTCCCGGGATATATGTGTTCAACACATCGTCACTGTCATGGTCAGATCAATTTACCGCGCTTACCGGGGACAAGGCGCTCCGTGGGTATAATGGTAAGAACGACGACACGGGTAACCCGCTTGCGCAACAGGCAAATCAGCGTGGTTTCGACAGCAAAGCCGGACTGGAAGGTTCATATGGCTACAACGTCCCCAAGGCAGTGCAATCTGTGATCGGTGGTAAAGAAACTGGTGGTGCAACCCTCACGGCCCCTATCCAGACACCAACCGAAGGACCCCTCAAAACTGGAAAGCCGATTACCTACACGCTCACCGGACCTAATGGTGCCATCATCACAGAAACAACTACACTTCCGGCCCCAAGTAGCGGAAGTGGGAAGAATATTGGCGCCATTGTGGCTGGTACGGTTGCCGGATTCTTCGCCCTCATCGCTGCGTATATGGCATTCTGCGCATGGATATATAGGAAGCAAGTAAAAATCTGGAAGAACCATGCAGCTATGGTGACCCAGCGAGCTGCAAACAATGAGAAGACTGGGCAATCTGGAAATTCCGGGGCCGGTGCCACAGTAACGTCATCAGGGAAGAATTCTACAGAGCGGGTTGGACCCCGTGATTTGCTCCTCGCCATGTCAACAACAAACACCTCAAGTGTGAGGAATTCAGGACTATATACCGGAGCCGGCGACGGAGCTGCAAGGAATAGTGGAGAGGCAGGAACTGCATACACTGGGGCTGGAGGACTATCAGGTCCGGCCAACAGTGCAGCAGGCACTACTGATGCACTTGGGCGGAGTAGTGCTGCTAGTTCGTCGGACGATTTGCTAGACGGACAGGAACCGAGTTTCTGGGGTGTCAACGGCGTCTTGCTGAACCCAAGGAGGAGTTTACGGGTCATCAACCGTGATTGAGCTGATTCGGCTTTGATGAATTGGGTTGAGTTACCCTTTTCTTTTAATGAATTTCTGAAGCTAGGGTGCTTGAAATACGGGAAATCTTTTTCCTGCGTCTGATGGTGAGACTATTTTCATGCGTTTCATATTCATGTTCCTCGTCTTGGCTACGTTTAGTGGTCTAATTACTTGATGAAAAAGTTGGGAAGAGCGTCATTAATGAAAGGGAACGAGAGCTACAGCCAGCCAACTTGGTAATTTGATATACCCATACATCCATATAATTTATTATTAATAAATACAACTGCCCAATTTTTACAGCAAGGGTGGCTCCGCTCTACAAGCTTATCTGTTAAGAGCAGAATAATAAACCCTTTTCAACACAGACGACACATGCATCTCAACGCCAGCCTGTAAAGTTTACCATTGACTGCTGGGCTCAGATTAGATCTTGTACCGCACCTTTGCCCGATCCCAGTTGCTACACCTTCATTGTAGAGATAGCGATGGCGTATAACAGATTTTCCATCTAGAATGTAGCCCGAAGACTGACTATATGGCCATTTTTATGGTTTATGGGGTTTGGGAGTCATCTCGACATTGTGCCACATGCCGGGCATTACGAGCAGTGGCTTGTCAGGGAGGGAGATATGGGTGAGAGAGGTGATTTGGGTATGGTTGGGTAGCAGAGGGTGTAAACGTAGAACGGTACTCCCTAGTGGAGTGCGAGATGGAAAGTTGAAGATGGAAGTGAAATGAGGATTCGAGTTACCTACTGGATAGTGTACAGTCTAATAATCTAGCTCCAACTCTTGGCAATGTCAGAAACCCATCAACTCATGCACGATATATTATTCCAAAGTCTTTCTTCATCGCACCATCTGTATGAGATGGAATTACGTGGACTTATCACTCATTGCCTCTTCGCCATTTCCTGTGAACAACGTTTCTTGAGCTGCAGATTGTTAGTCCCGCGAGATGCGAAATTGTCCACGCGAAAGGATGGGAGAGAGGGTAGCTCACCACTCCAAAGTTCAGAATAAAGCCCCGCTCGATCAATGAGAACATCATGAGTTCCGCTTTCGGCCACGGTTCCTTCTCGCAGCACGATGATGGCATCGCAATCATATATTGTTCGCAAGCGATGGGCGACGAAGACAGATGTCCGTCGTTTCTCCTTTAGAATGCTGTTGATATGTGCGAGGAGAGCTTGTTCTGTATGAGTATCGAGCGCCGATGTCTAGCCGTGAGGTTAGTGTTGACCGGTGATGAGGGAGGAGATACGTACAGCTTCATCGAAGAAAAGGAGTGGTGGGTCTTTGAGAATTAGACGCGACACCGCGAGGCGTTGTTTCTCACCACCTGTGGCCCGTTAAATTTGATATTCTTAGAGTTATGCATGAGACTGGGGCAGAAATACCTGAGATCATCATTCCACGTTCGCCGACCATGGTCTGATATTTATCTGGGAAGTGTTCAATTGTGTCGTGTATATGAGCCCGTTTTGCAGCCTCGACAATCTGTTCCGTCGAGGCCTCTATATTCCCATATCTAATGTTGTGCTCGATGGTGTTGTTGAAGAGTGGGGTATCTTGTGGAACCACACCAATCGCTTTCCGAAGACTCTCTAAGCTCACATCACGGATGTCTTGTCCATCAATCAAGATGCGTCCTTCTTGGACGTCATACGAACGGAAAAGGAGACGAAGAATTGTTGATTTTCCGCACCCACTTGGACCAACTATAGCGACTTTCTTCCCGGCCGGGATTGTAAAAGTTAAGTTTTTTAGAATGGGACGATCCGGTCGATATCCAAATGTCACATTCTCAAACTTCATCTCCCCAGCGGTTAATAAAAGGGGCTTGGCATCCTTCTTATCTTTCACAGCTACATTGACTTTTTGTAGGTTGAAGAGAGTCTCCATGTCTAGCAGGCTTTGGCGAAGCTCTCGATAGACGGAGCCAAGGAAGTTGAGGGGAACAGAGAGTTGGAAGACCAGCTGGTTCACCATGACAAGATCACCAACTGTGAGTTGACCAGTTGCTACACCGTTCGCTGCCAGATACATCATGGCAGTGAGGGCGCTAGAAAAGATGATATTCTGACCAGAGTTGAGGAAGGCGAGGGATGTGGCTATCTTGATAGATGCCTTTTCGTACGACTGCAAGGCTTTGTCGTAGCGGGCCACTTCATACTTCTCGTTATTAAAGTACTAAAATTTCATAAGCCCATATCAAAGGTTACTGTGCTGCGCGTGATGCCATCATACCTTGACAGCCTCGTAGTTGATGAGGGAATCTACAGCTACGGTCGCCGCCTTGTTGTCCGCAGCATTGGCTTGTTTTCGGAACTTAGTTCGCCATGAGGTGGTTAAAATTGTAAAAGCGGTGTAAGCAACCATAGTGCTGCCGGTAATCAGTGCGAACTTTGCGCCGTATTGATATGTCTATCTATGTGAGGAAAAAGGCACGGGAAAGAGACGTGTCCCAGAGGCTCACCAGAATACCGCACACAAGGGATATCTCCAGGGCAGTGGGTAGGACGTGGAAGACCATAGATGTGAGCAAGAAACTGATGCCCTTGGTACCTCGATCAATGGCTCTGGTCAAGCCACCAGTCTGGCGGGACAAGTGGAAGCTTAGGTCAAGCTTGAGCAGATGCTCGTAGACACTACATGCGACCTTGCGGATAGCTTTTTGGGCGACACTGGCAAAGACCGCATTACGCATCTCCTGGAACAGGGTGGCACTAACACGGGTCAGGCCGTCTACATTGTTCAGTTATTCACGCCCAGTGCTTCAATACCAAGGTCCAGGGCAGCTTACAGGCTACAATCATAGAACCGGCCACTGTCCATGCGGTGCCACCCACGGCTACGAAGTCAATGTTCATTGAGTCGACAATGTTCTTGAAGTAGAAGGGCACCTGCACGTTGAGCAGCTTTGCACCAACGAGCAGACCAACAGACAGGCCAACGCGGGCACGCGTTCCCATGTTGTCCTTGGGCCATAGATACTGCGACATCTCTTTCATGATGGCCCAGTCAGCCTTGCGCTGCTGCTTGTTGGTGTTGAGCTGCTCGGCAAGAAGTGTGTCTGGAGTTGGGGGAGCCGCCTTCGAGTCGGGTGAAGACCGCTGACCGTGCACATCCTTTCTATGTAGTGGGCTTGTAGTGAAGACACGTGCGATGTGGGAGGAGGTGGCCAGTGGACGTGGACGAAGCGTTCGCAGCCCCGGCCGACTGGTGGCGCGGGCAAGGTGGTGCATCAACATTGTGATGAGCGCATATTCAGATTGGACGCGAAGATGCGATAGAAGAGACTCCCTATTTCTAGGGCGCAATTTGTACAATCCAGCATGGATGGCCGTGTTGTTGGTGTTGATGCGCGATGGTGCAATCCGAGGGCAACCCACCAATTGCCGCCCCTCACCGCCCGTCAAACCGGATCTAGAGCTGAAGACCTCCGCAGAATCTCCGCCAGAGCTCATCTCGTGATCCGCAATTCACAGGCTGCCACCGCCACACCATGCCTCGTCTGGCCGCACCGCCGCTGTGGTGTCTCGCTCGCCGCCCACAATCCCTCACCACTTCCCTCCAGTGCCCAATTGGTGTGCGATTCATCAACATCACAGCCACGGCCCCATCTGCCGACCCGATACTCGATTCGCAACTCGACGTGAGCTCGTTTGCTAGTGCCCTCCCCGCTCCAGGTAGTAGTGTTCCACCTCACAATTGACATCAATCCATGCTCACTGTGCGTAAGACGCCCGTTTCGACATCGTCGGCTCGCCTTTCTCGCTGCTCTCCGTCTCTCTCGGCGCATCGCAGCACCTCTACACGCGCCGTGGCACGTTGGTCGGCCTTAGTGGAAAAGTTGAGAACACGCAGTCAACTCTCTCTTTTCTCGAGCCCTTTCGCCGCGCTCCTGTCGGCATCCCTTTTCTCTACCAGAAGGTGTCGGCAACAAGTCCCGTCACGGCCCTCATATCCACCAAGTCAACCATTTCTTCCATTGTCACAGTCCAGCTTGATGGTAGACAGGACTGGCTCGTCGCCCAGCGGCAGGCACTCTTAGCATGGACAGGTCACAAACTCTCCCTTAAACCAACATACAATGTCAAGCTTGGGCTGACGCATTGGGGCAACACTTATGTGACTGGTCGAGGCCTCATTGCCCTGGCTGGGCATGGGCAGATCTACCAGGTTCAATTGAAGGCTGGCGAGAGTTACGTGGCACATCCTAGGTACCTGGGCGAATCTTGGGGAATAAGATCATGGACTGATGAATGGGTAGTAATGTCGTTGCATATACCGCCTCCGTGAATCCACCACTGCCCTTCCGATTCAAGTCGTCAAATCTTCGCTTCCAGGTGCCTGACCTCGGTTTCAGCCCGCTGGTGCAAAACATCGAATTCTTGAGAGCTATGACCGCAACCACCACCTGGAAAGCGCTGGCAAATGCATTCCACATAGCTAAAACATGGCTTCGGCGATCGATATGGGGAGATAGGGTCAGTACAAGCCTCATGGTGCAGTCCCGCAACAATTCTGACGTGCACAGTTGTTCCTCCACTTCGAGGGCCCCAGCACAATGTTGATCCAATCACGCGCATCGCGCATCAGTGATGTCCTCACTCTAAAAGACGTCGACGATATAGCCGAAAGTCCCCCAGGCGCTGTTCAGGATGCAGTGTCGCGTAAGATACAAGAAGAGCTCAAGGAAATTTCATCGAGCCATCCTTCATCCCCGCAAACACCAATTGCACCACAAACTTCACCAGACGCCACCAAGGCGCAAAATGCAGCAGGGAGGGACGGGAAAGCATCGTCCGAGGACAAGTGATAGCCCGATAAGGTGATGCGATTCTGTAGCATAGCTGTACTATATGGGGCACACTTGCACCACCACGAATACAAGTATATACCTGACATTGTTTCTGAGGCAATGGCCAATGGTTTCTCTAGCCAGGGCTTGGCTCACGTCATCGACCCTATTTCTAGTTTCTTGCACGTTGACTTCAAGATATATTGATTATTCCCCTAAATACTTTCCAGCTTCCTTCAATAACTTTTCTCAAACAGTTCTTTGCCTCAGTATATACATTGCTCTCCTTGCCGATCATCTCCAAGATCACTGTTTCCAACCCCTCACAACAATATATCTCCCCACATCTCACCCCACCATGTGTCTCTTCACTTCCACGCCCACTTTCGATCGGACTCGTGGTGTCCTCGACCCACCTCGTTATGCATCCCGGTATTCTGCTCACCCCCACGATCCCAATGTCGTGCGACTTCCCAGGGGTTCCACGTCCTCATACCATCACCGCCGAAGCTCCACCAATCTAAGAGATTCAAGCCAAACTGTGGGGTACAGAGAGAGCAGGCCAAAAGACATTGAATACTACGAAGATCCTAGGAGCACGAGGAGACGCAGTGTGAGTGTGATGAGAGAACATGACATCGTTCGGGGCAGTCGAGGTAGTTTTGCGGGAGATTTGGTGGAGGAGAGGAGAAGCATCAGACGAGTTGGATACTAGAGCATCGCTTAAACGGCTTTTAGATCGATAATTTTAGGTTAGGTTGACATATAGGGATGAGATTAGCGCCTGATCATGGTTGTAACGTTACCTAGATGTGTCTTTTTACTTATGTTCGAGAGTATTCTTTTAGAATATGAATGACATGCATAGAAAGCGAACAGGAGGACGAAAATAGTAGACGACATATATAGCCTAATCATCCATGCTCAGTTTCATTTTATAAAATATCGTGTATGCTTCAAGTGTTCCAGAGCTGTCGTATTTATTTTAGTACTTTATCAAGACTGTCTAAGGAACTACTTCAGTTCAATGACAGGTAGAAAATACAATCCCAGTTTCTTGCTCATTTGGACAGACTAAAAGTAAATGTAATATCCACAAATACATAAATCCAGGTTTTTTTTGGCTGAAAGCCCCCAATATTTACCTTCGTTAGATGTTCATCTGGAGGGGGCTCCATGTGTTTTAGTATTGAAGCTGACATATTCATTCTATAAGGGTTCTTCTTGTAGGACCTCACAGGATAAGTCCGATCAGTGCTTAAATATATTCAAGAAGAGTGTAAATTAGCACGTGATATTCTCCTTTACCTTAAACCCTTCATTGAGCCAATGGTGAATTCTTGTACTTCCAAACCCCTTGAGACATTGAAATATGTTCCAATGGTATAATACAAGGATCGTGCAGACAATGATATCACATGGAGTGGCTAGAAAGCCGTTCCCATGTTCTCATTCCACCTCACACCACCCGCTCTGCAAAGAAAGAGTCGCCCGCACGCATATATTCTGTAGCTTCAAGAAGCTAGGAATTTCACTCCGCTTCTTTCAACAAGAATCCAAAATAAAGTTTTGAGCAGATATACTTACACTATTCCCTTTCCTAAATACACCGACCACACAATGCCAATTTTGGTCCTCTACAGCACTGGGAAAGGCACTACTGCCTCAATAGCCGAACATATATCGTCACACATTGCTGAGAAGCTACCTCCCACAGAAGTTCACAATATCAAAGACTTCGATGCATCGCAACTAGATCGATACACCGCCATTATTATTGGTTCCGCCATCCATGGAATGCGATGGCTCCCTGAAGCCTCGGCCTTCTGCGCCACACATAAGGATGTGTTAATGGAAAAACCTTTGTTCGCATTCTCCGTCGGAGCACCAGCGGCAATGCCCGCCATAGTCAGGAATCGCTGGGCAAAGATGGAAGCAAAGAAGATGGAAAGTCAGGTACAGGAAGCCTTAGGAAGGAAGGTTAGGTCAATTGCGTTGTTCAGTGGGAAGGTTAATAGGGAGGAAACACCAGGATGTATTCGATGGGCATGCGGACTATTGGGCGGAATGCAATATGGTGAATTAACAAATTGGGAAGAGACGGAAACATTTGCGGACAGAGTGGTGATGGACCTTAAGGGGACATTTGCGCCTGCGGAAACTCGAGATGAATAGGGATACGAAAAGCGAAGTGCCTTTTAATCTACACCCTCTGGGCAAATAAACATTTAACAAAGAAAAAGGCTGTTTATATATAATTATTTAATAAATGTAAGCATTCAAATCACAATTGTAATGTGAGAATACAACAACTAGAAGTAAGAAGGCCTAAGAGAACTATTAATTTGTTCCTAGAATGTAGGTAAGCACACGCGAAAGGGGCCATGCTAACAAAAGAATCCTATATCTGCTAATTGTATAGAAGTAGCAGATATAAAGACCCGGAACACGATCCGTTGGCCAAAGCAGAGCCCGCCTGAGCAGTTTGTCTACTGGTGGCTCCACCACACGCTGTGGGGAACTCAAGGCAGCTGCAGTAGCGAAAATGGCGAAGATAAGTATCTCTTCAATGATTCGGTCACTTTACAAGGAAGGCGTAACACAGTCTCTAACAAAGTTTACACGACATCGTTCCATGATTAAGGATAGTTCTTATAAGCAAATTTAAATGTAACAAAGATACTTGTTATATAGATGGCTGACGCTAAGGTTCCCGCTTTGTGTGCATACCACCGCAGGAAGGACAAGTTGTTAACTCTGTTCTAGTATTGTTTGGTCATTTTTGAATATTCACAAACCATTCCACCAAAAACATTAGACGACACGTTTGAGCAGTTGTGAGCTCCAGCGTGCGCATAAAAGCAATAGTCACACCTAAAAATGTGCTTGTAGATATCTTTGGCCTTAAATCTGTACCGCTCACCTAGCAGAAGGTTGGTGGCCAAATCCGCATTTGAACGGAGGAGGTCTAATATGTTATGATTTTGTAGGGCGAGGCTAGGCTTGTAATGTGCAGTCCGTTGTTGAGGAGAGAGATTGAGGGGCTGACATTCAATCTCTTATAATTCTAAAGATATTTTATAATTAATAGAGTAAGCAATTACTATCTAGGCCATATTACTATCTAGGATAAGCATTTAAAAATGTAATATATTTGCTAATATTAAAATACTACAAAGTTATAAGATTTAATAGCACTCTTAGAAGTACCCTAAGTACTAGTAGTAGCTATAGGGAGGTAAATTTACCTACTCTATAATCTTCAATAGCTCCTTAAATTAATTACCCCTATAGATTACGAATGCTTTAGCTATATGTAAGGACCCAGCTCAACACCAC